>CAEFZY010069166.1:0-51106 GCA_903066815.1 Brachyrhaphis roseni
CCCTCTCCCCCCCCCCCCGCCCTCCCCCCCCCCCCCCCCCCCTTGGGGGGTTTTTGGGGGGGGGGGGGGAGGAGGGGGGGGGGGGGGGGGGGGGGGGGGGGGGGGGGAGGTTGACAGGCTGACACCTTTCCCCCCTAACCTGTCTTTCCATCTGTCTCCCACAAACATATAGCCATTAGGAACACATCTGCACACGTCCAGGACTGCTGGTCTGTCAACACCAGTATGCCAGCGGTATGTACGGAGAACCTATCTGCCTCTCTTCCTGTCTTTTGATTCTTTAAACCTGTGGATTACATAGTGCAGCCGTGCAGAAAGATAAGAGGCGTTCAGAAAACACAGGTTTTGGGAGGGTGAAAAAGTTTGCTTGTGGCTCTGAGTCGTGTTTTCAGATGCTCCTCACTCATGTGGAACACCAGCATAATGGGTCACTGTTGGGGTTTTAAACAATGTGTGTTGAAGCAGGTTGGGCTGGATTGTTAGGAAATAAGTCACCAGCATGAACAATCAAGAATGGAGAGCAGAGCTGACAATGTTATGAGGAGAAATATAGGTTTTTATAGGTAATATGTTTGGGTTGGTGACACTGTTGCTTTGCAGCAAGGAGGTCCTGGGTTGGAGTCTTGGTCACCGGTATTTCTGCACTGAGTTTGCATATTCTCTCTCTCCAGGTACTTCCTCCTAAAATCTGAAGGCATTACTTTTAGGTTAATTTGTTAAGGTACGAGTGTGTGTGCATGGTTGTTTGTCCTGTGTCTTTCTTTGTTGTCCTGTGATGGTCTCCCGCCCCGTCCAGCATGTAACCCCGCCCGTCCAGTAACCACTGGAGATAGGCACCGGCCAACCCCCCTGAACAGAAGAAGCTCTTTAATTAAGTGCTGAGAGAAACTCAGACAGAAACTCCAGTGTTAGCCTGGCCATATTTTGTTGCAGTTCTGAGCTTATACAGGTAAACGGGTAAAAAAAAAAAAAAAAAAAAAAAAAAAGAAACAGAAAACCCATTTGTTGTGCAACCACAAGGTAACATGTTTTTTTTTTGTTTGTTTGTTTTTGTTTAGATGCTTCCTTCTACAATTAGCATACCTACAGAAACAAATGGGTGTTGTTTCCAAAGAAATAGCAACCATAAATTACTTGCCCTTATAATTAAAACTGAAAATAGCAATCAAATTGCCATTGGTTCCTGAAAAAGGTAATTAAGTAATTAGGGAGTATTAATTTCACTTTTTCCTTTCTTCGTTGTTCCTTTTAGGCATCCAGCAGTGATGCAGAGTATTACATTTCCTCTTGAATCTTTTCCAATTATGCAAGACAGAACAAAACATCAAGTGAGCTTTATCAAAGGAGGTCAGAGTAATCACATGTCATGCTGCAGCAGTGATTTTATATTAGACCAGCAAGTGGGTGTGGTTGTGTAAAACAATGAAGCTGTCAATGGGGATCAAAGCCTGATCATGAGGTTTGAAATGAAAACCTGCATATTATTACATATTAAATATGTTCCTGGTGGTTCATTACTTCTTTACAGGTCACTGCAGGTAGAGAAATATTTGGAAAACGAAGCCAGTACAGAAAAACTACAGAACAGCATTCCTGTTTAATGTCACCGTTGTAAAGCATTCAGAGTGTCATTACTTCCTCTACTTTCTTAAAGCTGAAATGAACAGAAAACAAAATCTTCTTGCCCAAGAGGTTATTGACCTCAGATGTGGCCTCAGTTTCAAAACTACAGAGATTATTGACCGGATGACACAAGGATGCTCTCACAATACTGTTTTAGTTTTATGGAAAGTTATCAGAGTTTTAAATACATGCAAACAAGATTGTTTAAAACATTTAGCAGTTCTGTGAATGGCCATCGCTCTCTAGTCCTCAAGAGAATTTCTGATCGTGCAGAAACCCCTCGGTCATTTGAATTAAACTAACATAAATTAATTTCCATTGAATTTATATTAGGAACACATGAGATGTTGATAAATTCAATAAAATATTCTGTGGAATGAAACTTACTTGAAGGGATTGTTGTGGGACCTCAGAAAGTCAAATGCCTTAAAAACAAAAAAGTAAAGAAAATTGCTACTTCAAGCTGACTGACACTTAACTGTAGCAATGTTTATTTCACAAATATTTTTTTTTTAAGTAACGAGGTGAAAGAGTGTCATTAAGAAGCAACAGGCCTATATATGGTTGACAAGCTTCAGATCTAGGCAGCAGTGTTCAGACTCAGCCCAGCATGCATGACGGAGGAAGTGCCTCCTCACAGAAGTTTTTTTTCAGGAGTCTCCTTCCTTATCGGCCCAATCAGGCCTCTGTAGACCCACCAGCAAGGACAGGCTTCCTGCTAATGACGCAACTATGGCGGTGCTGCAGGGAAGTACCAGGGTCACTGTTCACAGTGCACACAGCAAGGCTTTGTTGAGCTTTTACTGAGTCAGAAAGTAGTCTGAAGAAAGTCATCAGCAAGGTTTAGTCATGGTTAAAAACAACTAATATGTTAAGAAAGATTTTATGTCATACCCTGAGTGAAAAGCTGCTTTTTGCCTCTTATTCTACAAGGAATGGAAAATGTGTTTGACAAGAGTAGCAGAGATTTGGTTGGTTTAAACTTTGAGTGTTCAGCTTGTAAAACTAAATCATATCCATCACTACTTTTTAAAATGTGAAACAAAAATCTTATTCATTCAGACACAAGTTAAGGGACGGGACATCTACAAAAAATTTTTTTATGTTTCACAGTTTTTATCCATTTTTATTTTATAATTATTTATTTATTTATTTCCAAAACAAATTAGTAAAGAAACTAGCTGTTCATGAATACAAACCAATATTGAGTGAGAAGTGGCCAGTTACAGGAATATTGATCTATCTTACCCTTTATCGATGATCTCTTTAGAAATAAAGTTGTATGCACTGCACATTGTCTGCGTCTATTTCATTATTTGTTATTGCAGGTGGACACATATATAAATCAGTTTTGGTTGTTAATTATTGATGTTTTCCTGAGAAAGAATTCAGAAACACTTTAAAGCAAAGAAGTTGTTAATTGGATAATATTTTTGCTTTTGTTTCTCATTCATTTTGTTTCTTATTCTGGAAAACAAATGTGACAGAGGATGAGACAACAGACTGTACTTTGAAGAAGAAACCTGTACAAGCTGACATGAAAACACAGTCAACAACAGTGTGTCCAGTTTGTAAAATAACAGAATTGTATGCTTTTCTCCTGTGCATGGAAAGTTAATTCTTCTGTTTATTGCACTGCGGTTATGGTTAGAGACTTCAGCCGTTTATTTAGGAGCTTATTCCACATGTACACATTTTTGCATTATTTGGAAACAATTTGCTTTATCAGAATCAAACATGTTCCTTTAAGCAATATTCCCAAAACATCTTGAAACTGACTTGAGAGCAAAGAAACAACCAGGGATTAAAGTGACACACACTGCATGATTGATTTCAGATAACGTCACGATAAAGGCTGCCCTGTATTTTATCAGCTAAATGATTTTAATGCGAAGCAGCTGTTGTGCAAAATATTGCATTTTTTCTGAGCGGTAACCTAACGCAGCACTAACCGTGTGGCCTGACATTATGAAATAAAATCAGCAGTTGCTTGAAGTTACTCATGCATGTAAAGGGAATTTGACTCGAATGTGAAGGCAAACTACATAAAGATTACTATTGAAAGGATTCTGAAAGTGTAGATCTTTGAAACGGATCGAGATTAATGGCTTTACACACTCTTGTTCAGAAAAACCACAGAAGACCAACTAGGCCTCATCTACTGTCATGCTCACAGAGGCGGAGAGAATGTGCTGCTCGGCCAGTGCATGCTACACTTGCAGAGGCTGCATCATGTGATTCTCTTTGGCAGTTTGACTCTGTTTCAATTGAAAACACAGATTCAACTGATGCCGCTGCAAGTGTTAGTCCAAACACATTACGCTTCGCTTTACGCCTCCCTTATTTGGTGTCCAGTCCGTTCATAGCACTCTGTTTAGAGTCCAAGATTAATTGGGTTGAAAAACTGACTTCAGTTCCAGGTAAAATGGAATTTAGTTTTCTTTATTAGTAATATCTGTGCTCAGATGTGTTGTGTCCTACCACCAACATTTAGTAAAACGAGAACTTCCACAAAATTCTATTTAATTTTGTGCACCAAAAAACAAAATTGCCTGAATTAAATGGCCAAGGACTTGCAATGGTAAATTGATTGATTAATTATTTACCAAATTAATTTGTCGTCAATATTAATTCCTTATACAAGCATGTCCCATGATGCAGTGACGTTAGCAGAGGCAAAGGGTTTGGCCCCAGCAGGGAAAGGAAAACATACTGTGTTTGCTCTTCTCTCCAGCTGTGTTTAAGCACACACACACACACCCCCACGCACACGCACACACATACAGAGAGAGAGAGAGGGAGAGAGACAGTAACACTTCTGACAAGGCCTCTGTCTCCACGGTGTCTGTGAAGACGTCACAACAGAGGCCTTCTGTCACCATTCATAGAGCGCAGTTTTATTGCAAACAGGTCATTATATATTACTTAAAAGTCAAACACAGTTTTAAGTATCGTGCAGCACATGGGCTCCCATGCCTGTCATGGTTCAGCCTCACAGCCCACACATCTGAGGACATGACAAGTAACGTCCATCAAGAATCGGCCGAGATGATCAAACATTTGCTCAGTGGAGAAAAGGCTGTTGAGAGATTTCTGTTATAAAATATATTATTTTTATTTAAGGTCATTTCTTTTATCTTTTGCGACACAAATTGATTTATTGCTTTAGTTATTCTTGTAGTGTACCAACTTTATGAGGAAATTAAGTGTTTTACACCCCTTAAATACATTTCTTTTCTCATATCTCAACCACAAACTCCACTATATTTTGGAGTTTGTGGTTGATTTTCTCATAATTTTGGAAATTAGACTAATATTGTTTGTTTTATCAATGAAAACCAGAAAGGTGTTGCAGGGCTTGGTATTCGGTCCCTGTCAATCTAAATTAATACCCCTAAATAAAATTGCATTTTTAGAAATCACCTAATTGGTAATTTTCAGCAAAGGCCTCCAAGGTTTACTAGAGCAAATTAGTGAATAAACAGCAACATGAAGACCAAGTAACACAGTAGAAAGGCCAAGGGTAGAGTTGTTGAGAAGTTTAAAAAAAGATTTTTAGGTCACAAAACAATATTCCAGGCTTGGAACATCACAGTCCAATGGTCATGCCTTGGTAGATTTACAGTTTCCATTACAAGATGATGGATTAAGCACTAATCTTTCTGTAGTAACGTGTTCAAAGCTCGAGATATTGTTTTACAACCTTCTGGAAAAAGCTGGTTCCACTGGTGACTGATGTGTTTAGGTGTAGCAGAGTAAGAGAGGCTGATTTCAAATGATCATTTCAGTAAACTTCTAAAAATTATGTATCATTATTCCTCAACCTAACAAGTATGCACTACTTTGATTTGCTCAATCACATAAAATCTGACTAAAATACCGAAGCTCGTGGCTTGGGTTCAGGGTGCATGAATACTTTTACAAGGGACTGTGTGCCATTTAGGAGTGTCTATTTGTCTAAAAGCAACTTTTATTAGAGTCAGTCCTCCATATGAAAGAGATTTAAAGCTTGCTACAGTATATTAACTGTTTGCATTAATGTGTCATTTACCCTCCTATCTAAAAAGAAGTGCTTTCTTCTGTTATCAGTGTGTTCAATGAGTTTTAGATGACCTTTGTGACCTACCTTTTCTATGTGATTTGTGCACTATACTTGAAGACACATTGTGAATGCTGGCCCTGCTTCAAATAAACATTCTCAATACTACGCCCAGCTTAAACATTTTTACATAGAGAATTGAAGCTAGGTTTGACAAATTGCTGTTATTCATTAAAAAAGAATGGTCATTCTAGATATGTTTGGGGGAAAAGTGGAAAGGGTTTGAAAGATGCACTGGAGCAAAACTCAGTTCTGATTTTTGCAATACACCATTCTGTAAGGTCGAACACAAAGAGTTGCTGGAGCATAGGAAGCATATAACATAATGCAATATACTGGTTTGGAAAAAGCAGGTCTTCTCGCATGCTGGTGCTTGGCTCGTCATCTTTAAAGCACGCCAGATCTTTGTGCGGAACTCTGGGAATGGAGCCATGTTGCTGCTCTAGATTTTGTTGCTGCTTTGGTCCCTGAGCTTACAGCGAAGGTGAGCCAGGAGTCACCCTCACATCTGACATGAAGCTGAACTGTTGCTAGAGAGCAAATAATAACATCAGGTTTTGCCCAAAACAGAAACTATTCTCTCTATTTTTATTTTAAAAATCAGAACTAATACAGGTCTGTGAGATAAATATTTGAAGGTGTGAGAAAAGCATTTGCTCTTAAAAAGAATGTATTTCCATGAAAATACCTTTAGAATCACCTAATATGTAAAAGTGTGTAAGCACTGCAGTGTGTAATGCTGGTGTTCCCCTTATGATTGAATGAAATTGATGCAAATGCAGACACTACATTTTTGCTCAGTTTTAGTCAAATAAATGTCATAAAAGCTTCTGGTGTGGCTATGTTGAAAAATGGGAGAGGAAAGACAAAAAGTTCTGACACACAAATCTGTTTTCACTTTTTTGATTTAGTCTTTAATCTTCCATTTTTTTTCTGAGATCATTGGATTATTTACACAATTATTGAAAATGAAACCATGTGAGGAGTTTGGAAAGAAAAGTCAGTCTTTGGTGGAGTTGTTGACAACTTATAGACACTCGTAACATGATCCTGACAACACGCTGCTTTTTGTAGGGTAGAAACTGAGGGGGAAAAAAGCTAAAGGGCATTTGATCTAATCTTAAACAGTCGTTGTACTTTGAAAACTTTTTTTTAAACACCATAAAATATATTTCAACTATAAAGAAGTGGTGAATGAAGAGGAAAGAGTTATTTTTTTCTTTAATTTAGTAGAGGTGGATAACATTTACTAAAAATGAAAGAAAAAGTTCAACTGGCTATTACAATTTATATACAGCATCACTAACAAATAAGTAAATAAATAATCAAGCAAACAAATGTATAAATAGTAGATGCTCAAGAAAATAATTCAGAGACCTATCAAAGTAGATTTCGACTATTCTGTAGGTGATGTAGTGGAAACAACTAAAAAACTTTTAAAAGTTAAAACGGAACTAAATTTTTGAGATTTGTTTATATTGTGGTTTAAAAAGTGGGATAATTTTAAGTACAATTGTAAATAACGTAAATTATCCCTAATTTCAAAGTTTTATATTATAATAGGTTACAAAACTAACCTTGTATTTTCAGTCTGAGGCGACAAAAAAATTAAACGGTTTTTTGACGTTGACGTGATTCACTGAGAGTCTCGCGAGAAGTGGTTAGTCCAGATGTCCGCAGGTGTGTGAGCGTCCAGAGCGTGGCAACGGGAAGAAACTGATGTTTGTGGTTGTTTTTAAGTTAGCTTTTAGCACATAATATATTCAGGTGCAGCTCTTTGACGGCAGTAAATACATCTTTTTACTCGAGTGAGTGTGGATTTAGGGTATTAGCGACATGCTGAAGAGCTACGTGAAGCGTGTTAAGTCAGGTGAGAGTTTAAATAATGACTTATTGCCAGATAGCATAGCATACGCTTAACTGCTGTCCTCAAGCGACAATGTTTGTAACCTATTGTAAAACCTATTGTAGGTGGTTTGCGTATTTTGTTTATAATCGCCAAGCGAATTTCTTATATTTTCTAAGATTTTAAAAACATTTTTTACTCCGTTGGTATCGTTTCTGAAAATCTGCCGCCGCTTTATATCATTACCAAGTTGCTCAGTGGAATAAAATAAATAAATCACTTCTTTGTGAATGTTTTTTTCGCGTAAATATTACTGTTTAAATGCCTAATAATTAATAGTTGTAGAAATGGTAGAATTTGGCTAATAATAAGTCCCATATCCAGTGGAGTATAGAAAGAGAGTGTGTGGAAAAATACATTTATTTACAGACTTTATTACCTGTCCTGTTACCAAATGTGGTAACAGGACAAGTACCACATTATGATAAAGTGGAAAATCTTATCTGAATAAGATTTTTCTTTAATCTTATTCAGGGGAAATCATTAATTTACCCTAAACTTCAGTCTGGAGAAGTGATTTATTTTAACCACAGTTCTCTTCTTTTATTAATGTCTAACCCCTAGTATTTGTGTCTTGCAGCTCTGAAAAGGTCGTTTGAGGTGGAGGACACAGATACAACCACAAACCCTTCACCTCTGTCTCGCCGAACCACCAACCCCCTCCGTTCTTCAACGTCCTCCACAACCAGCCAACGGAGCTACGACTTGAGTTCACGCAACTCCGACTATTCCTCCTCCTCCAGATCCACTGCATCCGAGTCCTCAAACCTACGATCTCCAAAGACCGGGATGAGGCGCATTGAGTTATCAGGGCGAAACCCTGATGCAGCTGCTTCCCGCCGGGCAGAGATTTCCATCGAGGTCTCCTCCAAACAGATCGACAGTTCGCCCAGTGCCGGCATCGCTCGCTTCGGCCTCAAACGGCCAGAGGTGAGCCTCAGCAGTCGGAGCAATGCCCTAGACAGCACCTCAAACTCCATCTCCAGCATTACAAACCGACGAGCGGAGCTCAACATGACTCGGCCTCAGGAACCCCCTGCACCTCCCAGGAGGGCGGATAGCCAGCTGTCGTCCACACCGGTCTCTAGGATTCCTGAGCTAACCCAGAGAAGAGCAGAGCCCCCTTCTCCCAGCCTGAGCTTAGTTGACGGCATCTCCAGAAGACCAGAGATTCCCGTCTTCAGACAACCGGAGAACTCTGCGACAGGCAGCCCTGTAGAGAACAACAACAACCACCCACCACCTGCACCCGTCACCCCACTGCCAACCCTGTCAGAGCCACAGGTGGAGAAGGTGCAGTCACCTGTCGCGGAGCAACCCACAACACGACCAACAGACAGTGAGTAAACTCTAGTCACTCCATTTGCTTAAAAAAAAAAAAGAAGCTTTCTTTGTTGTTGTTGAACATGTTTGTATTCACTTTTCAACAAGTTGCTCCATTCTGGAACAAAATCTTGCAACAGTAGTGAATCATCTCAACCTTGACACTGACTTTTCCTGTTTATGGGATTTTATTACACAATCACATGTTTGAAATAAGTGACAATGCTTTAAGATTACTGCTGTTATTTTGTGTAGTATCGTCTTAGCATATGAAAAATGAAGATGAATCTGTGAAGTAATGACAAAAAAAAAAAAAATCTGACTAACTCTGAACCCATGTGCTTGTCCGCTCATGCCGTCTGCAAATGTAGGTCAGTGGGGTTGGTGATGAGAAAAACAGGGCTGGAAAGAAAGAACTGCAGCCAAAAAATTTAAAAAAGCCAATTTTCAGTTAATAGTCACATTTAATTTAAAATCACTTTTTATTAGCTTATTGTCCTCTCTCTTGATTTCAAGAAGTTATTCTTTTATTTATATTTCTTTTTCTAAGATTAGTTTTATTTGTGAAAGTACTGTTGCTTTAGGACATTTATTTGCTCACTACTTGCTTATTAAAAATAATAAAATGTAAAATGTATTTTTTTCTTCTGAAAAGCAAGTAGAAGCACTTACTTTAAGTAGGACATCATGTCAAAATTAGTTATTTTGTGCGATGTTTTTTTTTTCAGTGGTCAGCAACTCTATTCCTTGACCGCCACTATCCTGCCACTTTTAGACTCGTAGATGCATGACTGCTCCAACACACTTGAATCAAAAGACTGAATTACCTCTTTAACATGCACAATAAGCAAAAGCCTGGTCATTTTCCTTTACTGATTCAGGTGTGTTAGAGCAGGAATGCGTCAGAAATATGCAGGGCAGTTGCACTTGATGACACCTACTAATTGCTGACACCTACAACTAGTAGGTCTCAGCACCTATTAGTATCTTTTGCTGGTTTATTAATATTCGATCTGTTTTAACTTAACACTTTCCATCAATATGTCCTACATAGATTAATTAATTAATCTATTAATTAATTAGTTAATTAATTAATTAATTTTTAAGCCTAACCAATAAAGTCCCAGAAAGATTCAAAAAGTTGTTGATCAGGTTACAAATTCTGGAAAAGATTAAGGAGTATTTAGGAGTATATGTAGTTTTTCATGGAAAATTAAGATATTTCATCCTCAAGTCAGTTATCTTCATGCTGCAGACTTTGGTTTTGTTTTCCATTTGACATGTTTGTGTTAATCTGCAATTGCTTTAACTGAAGTATACATGTCTTTTGCATGTTTACTTGTGCTATTATAAACACGTAAAAGACAGATTTTTTTCTTTATCACTGTGGTGTTTTTGTGATTAAAACAGCTTATGTTTTCCCTGCTGTTTGTTTTGCTCTTCTCCTCTCTGGAGACAGCTGTGCTCACATGTTGCCTCCTCTCGTTAAGTAGTATCCACTTGTGGGCGGCAGGGAGGTGTAACTTTCCAAATCTGGAGGTCATAAAAAAATTGTACTCTTAAAATAGACTCCAACTTACACTTTCTAAAGGTCTGTGTTGGCTGGTTCTTTCTCTTTCTTTCTGTGCTACACAGACATAAAATGTTCATTATTTCTATCGTTTCCCCTACTTTTCTTGAGTTTTGTAAGTTTTTCAGATGAATTAGTAAGCACGTGGACATTCTGAATGTATGTAGCATGGCCTTGGGTAAGTAAAACGGAAGTCGGCAAGGAAAAGGGAGAGGATTACAGCTCCCATTACTGCCACATTTGGCTCGGATTACCACCTTCCTGCTCAGCTGAGCCTGTGGAGAGAGGCCCTGTGAGGAAGAGGCCAGGGAAGAAGGAAGAGACATTAAAAACACAAGGTTTATTGGGCAGAAGGGATGAGAGGAAAAGAGATTTAGAGTATTGTAAAGCCTCTGAGAAGAAACTAGAAAGTGAGATTTCCTGTCGCTTGTTTTTTGTGAGATAGCAAAACAAAATAATTAACTTTAACTCATTTGGGAATAAATCTGAACAGAACATACTGTTACATCAGCACGCCCAATAATCTCCAAAGTATTTGTTTTGCTTTTACTATTTGGGACATTTAGGGCTTTAAATTGGAAATGTTTTTATTTCTTCTTCACCTCAACATCCGGCTGGAAGTTGGTGGCTTGTTTCTGTGTGGTCCAGGAAATATTTGTGTAAGGACGTGTGTGATCTACAGCCAGGTTATAACAGCTTTTAGACCTCTTGTGCGTCTTTGCTCATGTGCATACAGATGAGCTCTGAGTCGAGGTCTAAGAATGCCTTGCCCAAGGGAGTAGTGACTAATGAAAAGGCTAAGTGATGTGCCTCTCTTTTCTTTGTGTGGTGAATGTGGAACAGGCACAAGGTGCTGTAATGACATGCTTTGCTTCGGTTGATTGGTTGACTGTAACCATAAGCAGCTGGATTGAGCCTCGGAGTGCCTCCCCAGGATATGATCTCATGTTTACACACAGAAAAACACACACATTCATTGTGGATATAGCTCTTCTTAGTTTTCTGTCCTTTCACTTGAACTCTGATTTAGTCAATTGTGGCTGCTGTTATATATTTTCGACCAAGCATACTGTTTGCTGAGAGATCTTGTTTTTGTATGTCTATATTTACTTTCATTTCACAGAAACCGTCCCCAACAATTTGCTTTACCCAAAATAAGCTGTAAGCTGATTTCCTTTGAGCATCTTCTCACTGTGGTAAACTTTGTAGTTTCGTCTTTGTATTTAAAAATATAGTTATGTCATAATAAAAGGCTCACAAAGCAGATCACAGCAGAGTAGCAGCCCTGATGGAAACGACCTTTGTAACCTTATAAAAGTGATTTTTTTTGTGCAAATACTGTTAAGACAAAAGTATGATTGATGGGGATAGTTGTCATTTTGTACTTGACCCAAATATATATATATGTGTGTATGTGCATGTATTTTGTACATATGTAGATCTGGATTTCTGGAAAAATAGAGGGGTTTTTACATTCATTTATATTTAGAAGATGATTTATATCATCTAAATATAAATTGGTCTAAAAACTCAGGTTTTTTGACCAACTCAGTCATTTTGATGTGTTGAGTAACTAATAAGTACACATTTATTTAAATATGGCTTCACTTAAAGCTGCAGTGGGTAAGTTTTATAATAGTTTTTTTCTGTTAAAACTGTCACTAAATCCTGACACTATAATATGAGACGGATAATCTGTGGGAAATAAGTTGCTCCTCTGCCTCCTCCCTGTGGTCCTACTGCCATCTTACATTCAGGGCATTTAACTACAACAGTGCTTATGTACTTGAGTAGTAGTTTTACATTACCCAATGGAAAAAGTAGGTACAAAGTGAGGGTCTGAATTTACAAAGGAGTGAATTGATCCAGTGCTGATAACTGATATTTAGCAACTACTAACTAATTCATTGTCTTGTACAAGTAGAAATTAATGTGAAACATAAATGAGAGCAAACAAAATTCAAATAAGTCTTTACTGGCTAAATAAGAATATTTAAAGGCTGATTAGCCATGAAAACTTTTCCAGGTAAAGAGAATTATGTTTGATAAAACATGGACATCCATTCTTAGACATGCTATTCCTCCTTTTCTCTGTATTCAGAGACTAGTGTTAATATCTAACTAGCACAGACATACTGCAGCATAAGGGCTGCACTCTTATCTTTTGTTGGCTGTATTTGTGCATACGTATCAGCTTCCATAAAATGATTTCTCTTGGGCAAAGCTCATGATGGCACAACACCGCAGGGTGTTGAATACAAAGCAATCAATTCAAAAAGCATTCTTTGGAAGTATATTAATTGGTTTGAGATGTTTACAAAGGTGACCTAGATAAGCTAGTTACTGCCATATCATTACTTTTGCATTACACGCAGCCAAACACAATGGAAAGAGATGCAATTGGCTTTGTAGTCTACAACGTTTTTGTGAATTACTAGGTTATGAAATTATACTAATACATTTGCATGTTTACTTGGATGCATGAAAGAAGGCTTTTTGTTTTTTGCCTTTTCATCTGCTGCCTCACTTTTAGGTTGACGTAAATTTTTCATAACTGTGTGCTTCCCCTGGAACCTGCAGAACTAGACTGGTTTGTTTGTACCGAGTCTCTTTTTTTTTTTTTTTTTTGCTTATCTCCAGTACATGCTGTTACTTCACTACTTGTGACTAAGTCCTTTATGCTTTTTCCTCGAGTTATAAACAAATAAGAATAATGTTGCCAATGTTAAGAATAATTTAAAGGATGCACTGTAGACACACACAGTCTTTTAGATGAAATCTCTACCCACTTTTTAACCAGGCCAGAACTTAGAACCTTGTTAACGTTACAACTTTGATATTGTCTATTTTCCTCAGATACATTAGAAATTAGATTAGTGAAAAAAAGGTCAGTCCACACTGGGCTTGTGGATTGAACTCTAATTTGGGGGTTTTTCTCTCCAAATAAGTTACATGCAGAAGTATTTATCTGCATTTTATTGTGTTAAAACTAACTTCAATAATAATCAATGTAGACAATTATCTTCGGATGATCGTTATAGTTTCCATAAACATAACTCAATATGTTCCCTTTGTAAGTGATCTCAGTTTTAATTGAGTTTTTCTTTTTTCACATTTCTTCCAAACAAACATCAATATTAACTTGGCATCAGCACTTAGAGTGGTGTTCCTCCCCAATAAAATAAGCCTTTTCATCTCTGTTTTCTGCAGGCGGACTGCTTATTATGACTAAATATCTTATGATCTGTCTTATGCTGGTCTGCTGAGTGCCACTCTTGTTTCTCTGGGTTAGAAAAACTGTATTTTTGTTTTTCACTTAAACATAAAGACCTTTTTGTCAGGCCTTTTCAAGCGCTGGCTACAAACAAGAACTTGGATGCATGAAAAGTGTGGTAGCTATTGGGACAAAAATGTTTTGAGGTTTTTAAAGCGTAACTTTTTTAAAACCTTGCCATTGATACCATTAACTTGCTTACAATTACTTAAAAGACAAGGTGAACTCCTGTGCCTTATTAGATGATATGAGTCATCTGCACAGTGTCTGCATATCGTATCACAACAATAACGTTAAGATTCTTGTCGCACTTTAGTGAACTTTGAATTGATTAATATGGTGAATAGAACCTCTCTATAGATGTTAAGTCTCTTGCTGTGGAGTGGCTTATTTGCTCAATAGTTGGAAAAATAGCCTAGAATGGAATAGAATAGTAGAATATTTATGCAATAGTAGCACTACAGAATGAAGTATGTTATAAGTAATTGTGAAGTTAAAATAAAATATAGAAGCCATTAAAGTGGAGATGCATTTTTATTTAGCTGCTGTTTTAAAAAGACATTTCCTGGTTAATGCAGTCTGAATGCACAGTATTGCTTCATATAAGGCAGAGGTGTACTTTCAAATATACAGTAAAAACAATCTTTGTACATATGAATCATATTTTTACAAAATATTTGATCAAAACGTGTCACAAAAATTCTTTAGAAAAAAGGCGTCATTATTACTATCAATAAGCACCACAGTTGCATGTTTTTAAAGATAGTATGACATGCTCCCTTCCCACTTATTTCACATTGTTATTTGCGCCAGTTACTAAAGTAAGACCCTGAAATGACCAAAATAATAAAAAGAACAAAAATTAAACGGCAAAATCTAGCTATACAGTTTCGTAAGCAGTCATCTTGCCTAACTGGGATATGAGTCATGTCTATTTGGGTGTCTTGTTTAGGTTGGTGAACTTTCTGGGAGTAAGCATTTGAGGTGTTTCTTAACGGTCTGGATTGGGAACCATCAGCATGTGTTTGGATTTCATTAATGTTAAACTTCCTGAGTTGCCTCAAAAAGTTGGTGGTGATTCTGAATGTCTGTTCTGGATCATAGCTTGATCCCTGGTTTTCAGATGCATCATAATGCTGAGTGATGAAGACTTGGTCTGTCTGTCCCACTTCATTTACACTGATTAGAATTCGAGCGCTGTTGCCGACAGTATTCCTCCAGGAATTTACTACATAAGATGGAAGTGATGCTGAAATGGCATGATGAGTATTGCCAATTGTGTAGTAATGGTAGCCCCAAGGCGGAGATTCCAGGAGTCCCTCCTGATTTCTGTAATAATGGCAGCCATAAGCACCTGAGCTTGGATCAAAGGTCAGCCGGATGATATTGTTATAGTCGATGTCAACTTTGCAAGCAAACCAGTGAAGAAGTTCTAAGATGTTTGTGTGACCAAACTGGTGGCAGGCGGTCAGATCGTTGATGCAGTTCAGACTTCTCCGTGCAGCGTACACCGACGTCACAGTAAGGAGCAGAGCAGCACAATAACTCACAATTTTTCTTGACATCTTCAATTTCTGCAAAGAAATTTTGGAGCTTTCATTGTTCATCCTTGCCATACACTGTTGTTTTAAGCGTTTAGTATTGAATTGAATTTTCTGATTTTTTATTTTTTTTTAGATTTGTTTGTGTTCATAATTTTAGAGTATACTAAAGCAGAGATCCCTGACACCGGTCCTCGGGGCTCATTATTCTGCATCTTCTAGATGTTTCCCTGCTGCTGCACACCTGGCTTAAATGAATGGATGATAACAGGCTTCTGTAGCAATTGCAAACATTCATAGAGTAATTCTGTCGTTTGAGTCATCTCTGTTGGAGTGGAGAACATCTAAAATATGCAGGGCAGTGGGCCAGGAGGACCCGAGTTGGGGACCACTGGACTAAAGAAGAACTAAATTCACTTGAATTTTATGAGAAAACTGAGCATTTCAGCCATCCATTTTCTATTTTAAGCATTATTTGAAATAATGCTTAAACAGAAAAAATGTAGCACAACCTCGTCCATTTAAAATCTATCAGAAAATAAATCAGATTTGTAACCCAAAACGTTTTGTCCTTTAAAATAATTGTATTACATACTCTTATGTACATGTTAAATGTTTCTCTAAATAAACCAAATTACATTTAAGAGTAAATTTAAATCTTTTAAACAAAATAAAACACAGCTTACCGGCAGTACAGGTTGCTTCCTGGTCTATAAAGCTGCGTCTGTGTGTGGTTGTGTGGGAGGGAGACAGGAGAGGAGGGAGTGTTCTCTCTGTTTCCTTTTCCTGGTAAATGAAACCGAAAAGGAAACTCACCAAGTTTGTGACAGATCTATTAATTAAAATAAAAATTATGACAGTTGTTGACATATAGGTATTTGTAAAAGTATTTGTTCTAGCTGAATGTCACATTTTGTCTTTTTAACTGCCACACACAAACACGAGCACGTTCCACCAATCTTCTCCTCCTTACGTCAGTTCTGGTGCATCACAGAATCAATATGAAAATCTCAGTGTCTGCTTATAAAAGCCAAACTGGTCTTGCTTCCTCTTACCTCATGGGTCTACTCCAGCACTTATCTTCCTTCGCAGACCATTGAATCAGCTGCTCTGCTTTTAGTTGGCCCAGTGTCAAGATGGCATGCTGATGCTCTTTTTAATGTCTCTATTCTATTTTATGAATGTTTAATATCTGTTTTTTATGTCTTGGTTAAATCATTTGATTTGTACAGCACATTGGGCAAGCTTGTTTTTTTTATGTGCTTTATTATTAACCTAGGTTTGGATTTTACAAACGTGAATGTTTCTTATTGTAATGTTATGTGACAGACCAACAAAAAGTAGTCCACAATTGTGAAATTGAAGAAAGAGAAAATGTTTTTATTCTGGGTTTTTTTTTTAAACTAAGAAAAAAAAAGAAATTAATTTAGTCCTCCAAACCTTTCACTGCTATTTCGACTGCAAGACTTTTGCACATTTAAAGACAAAAATGTTTGCCCCCCCATTTTTCTGCAAAAATAGCTCAGGTTGCATAAAAAACATTTGTAAAACAGATTTGCTCTGTTTAGGTCAGGACTTTGACTGGTATCCCAGAATTGTGCTCCATTTGCTTTTGCTTAAATCTGACCAGTTTCCCTGGCCTTGCTGAAAACAAAATCCCCTCACATCAGTGTACACAGTGGAGATGTTTTGTTCAGAATAATGAGCAACAGTAGTTTATACAGATTTTGGCCAAATAAACGTTAATGTTCGGTCCTACAAATCTTTAAAGTGAAGGATATTGTTTAACACTTTATTCTTGCTTCTTTAATTTCACAATTATGCACGATACTGCAATACACTGTCACATAAACCCCAACAGAATATTTTGAAATCCATTGTAAAATGAGAAAAAATTAATACATTTATCTGGAAGCAATACTTTAGTAGGCACTGTTGGTTAAACAAGTCATTGCATACATATTTGTCGGCCATGTTTAGGGTTGGGCTCAGGTTGTTTGCATTTTGCACAAAACATACATACTTTAATAAATCACATACCTGGTTAGCTTTATTTTATTGCATCCAGTTTACATTGGGAAGGGGAAAGCACACATCTCTTAACTAAACAAACAGTTCCAACAATACACAATAGCACACAACAATAGAGGCTTTTCACATCCATTTTCAATCTTTCATCTTTTTTTTTTTTTCAAGGATTTTTTTTTTTGTCCTAGTGGCCTTTATTTGACAGTGAGTTGACAGGAAAGTGGGTTATGAAAGAGACGGAAGACATACAGAAAAGATTAACAGACCGGGACTCGAACCTGTGACCTGTGCACATTGAATGTGCAAACAAACAAAAAATTCAAAAAATTTCAAGTAACAGAATAAACATATTATAGACAAAATATAATAAGCATTTCTTTAGTCTGTGCTTGATCACTTACCATCCAGCTAAAAAAAAATTAAATATCAAAAATTTCAAACATCAACATCCAGAAAGCTCAGCCCTTTCTGCTTGACATAACATGAACACAGTGTAGGTCTAATCTGCTTATGTATTTGATTAACCAATTAATAATTGGATAGCAAAATGTGCGGAATAGATTTTTTTTGTTCTTTATTTTATTTACTTAATTTGAAGCTGGTGAAAATAAAATTGCCACTTCTGTTCTAGGTACTGCAGTTCATTAAGCAAAAACTGATTTTTCATTTTAAATGCAAAAATGTACCTATTTTTGAAAAATTTTGGCTTAATTACTGCAATGTGGCTGTTATTTTTTTAAGCAGACGCCATGTTTGCATACTCTAGTTAGCAATTATTCAATTACTAAATTAGTTGACTATTTGAATAATCACAATCAGATAAATTGTATCAAGCTTACTTTATTTACCTGCATTGCCTAGGAAAATCAATAGCAAAATAAAAAATAGTCCTAAGGCAATACAAAATTTGCCAAGGATATCATCTTCATCAATTGTTATTGGGTTAGCTTGAGGTACATGGTTCTGATTAGAGTGGAAGAAATCTTGTGGCCGAGTAGATGTGTTTTCAAAGTTGCTTCTCTGGGAACCAGTGTGAGCCAGTAGGATTTCCGAAATGGACCATCCTCTCAATTCTCGTAAAAGGTTGGTAGTTATCAGGTATGTGTGGTTTGGGTCATAATTGGTGCCGTTATATACAGAAGTGCCACAATGCTGTGTGATGTAGATTTGTTGTATATTCCATCCCCCATTGGCTTCTGTGGCGCTAAATATGATCCGACCTCTGTTCCATCCAATGGTTCCAGTTCTGGCGTTTCGTACATGAGGAGGGAGCTGTGTTAACAAGTCTTTATGAATGTTTCCAACTGTGTAGTATTTGTACCCCCAAGGAGGTCGATTCAACATCCCTTCGAAATTCCCGTAATGATGTGAACCATAATCAGATTCTGGTTCAAAGGTCACCCTCACGTTACCATGATTGTCAATACTGACGGTGCTGGCAAACCAGCGAAGCAGCTCTAAAATGTTAGTAGGCTGAGGAACACAACGTTTTATTTCACTGATGGAGTTGAGAGTTTTCTGTGCTGCTTGTGCCGAGGTGAGGGTGAGGAACAGAGCTAGACAGAGACGTGGCATTTTTCTGGACATCTTTGGTTTCTGTGAAGAGATTTCAGATTTGTTATTGTTTAGCCATGGTGTAAATTATTTCTTCATTCCTGTGTATTAGGGTACACCCAGTAAATAACTCAAAGCACCACACCTTTGTAGCTATGGGCACCAGACAGAAAAAATGGTCTAAAACTGGTTTGGTCTGTTGTTCTTATTTACTAAATGGAGAGTCTAGAATGAGTATTTGAGTCACTAATTGTCTTTGTTAGAAAATGTTATAAATTTTTTTTACATTTCTACAATAAGTAGCGTAAATATATAAGACATAAAATCAATAGCTTTTCCCCCTAGAATTTACCAAAATTTATTTCAGGGAAAAAAAGTAAGTAGAAACCCCCTTCCCCTCAGAATATAATGGATTTAATTTAAGTATATTTTCCCTTTTGCTTTTTGCATTTACATGTTAGGTACTGATAAGATACTTTGAATAATATGTAGACTTGTGCTAAGCCCATTGAATGAAGCCTCTGAAGTAAATCTGAAGTGTATTACCTTAAATGACAAAACAAATGATAAATATCTGCTAATTTTATTTTACGCAAAAAAATAATTTTTGTACACAGAAGTATACTTACTGTATACTTCTAAGAAATAGTAAGAGTGACCGTTATCTCTTATTATGAGTTTAAAAATATTCCAATATCATCATAATAGAGATTTTTAAGAATTGAGATGAAGTCTAATGTGTGCAGTTATTATGAAATTTACTAGATTTAATAATACATTACCAGGAAAATAATATAATTGCATCTTATAAGTTTTCATGTGTAGAATATTTGTATTTATGGGTTTGTTGCAGTAAGAACTAAATTTGTTTTATTGAGTAATTAAAGTAGCTTACCTGCAGGTGCTGCCAGGTGTGTGTCTGGGTGTGTGAGAGGGATCTGTGGCTCTCAAAGGCAACAGTCTCCTAGGAAATATGAGTGAAGGGATGAACCACACAGTTCGTTACAGTGGGTGGGACCAATTCTCAAAAAAAAAAAAAAAAAAGTTATCTACAGAGGAAGTTGCTACTTCCTACAAAATACAGTTCTACAGCTTTTATTTGTGAACCTGTTGCTCAAGGTTGTTGAAATTCAAAAGCTGAGCATATTCATTCTTCATACGTTTCTCAGTTGGCGTGTCAGAAAACAAAGAATATTTAATAACTATATAACATGTTTCAGAAACATGTTGTGTGTTTGGTGTTCAGGTATGTTGTGTTTAGTTTGTGACTAAAGAATCTTACGCGGCTTATAATCAGGTGCGCTCTATAGTCCGTAAAATACGGTACATGCAAAAAAGCATGCAAATATTCTTATTTTTGCAATGTTTTCTGTCCTGGTCGAAGCCTGAAACGATGTGCCTTTTGAATTCTTGTTTTGAAAAGAACACAAGGAAGAATTGTATCTAAAAGTTCCCCTGACAGGTGTGAGTTGACAGTGCTGAATATGCAGATACCCCATTTTGTTCCTGGAGCTGGACAAGAAACACCCAAAAAGCTGAAGAAATGGCAAAGAGCAATAATCAGTACCTAGGTGACAGGAGCACAATTTTTCTAACAAAAAGCTGGGGAAAGTATGAAAACACTGGATTTAGCTCTTTTTCCTTTGACATGTGGGGTTTAACTATATTACAGCTAAATAGTTGATGTTAAAATTCCCACTGAGTATCTCTAAAAACTAGGCTAAGTGTGCTGTCAGTGTATGAGAACAACTGACTTGTAACATTTTTGTTTAAATCAGTTGTTCATGGCAATAGTTCACTCAAACATCTTGTAAGCTTTATGGTGCGTTCACACTAAACGCGTTTTGAGCGTCAGGCGTGTTTGGTTTACATTCATGCTTCAGTCATATAGAAACACAAAAACTGGTTTAACTTGTTACTTTTCTACCTGATTGGGGATCCAAAAGCCACTATGGGACGGTTTTTCTACAACAGCACATCAACGGTATAACAACTGTGAACTTGGTCTTTCCGGTCAAAAATATGTGAGAAATGTTATGTTACTATTGTAAGTTATTTCGTGCTTAATACACTTAAGTACTCTTTTTAGTTACTGCTGCCCACTAAATCCAATGGTTGTAAATGATGGTTTGTAACAAGGAAATCTCCAGAAAGTTTTCTCCCAGTGGCCCTATTTTATTGTATTTTGCGAACACCTAATTTTGGGAATTACACTCAAAATATTCGTGAATGCAGGCAAGTTTGGTTTATGGCTTGCATTATTAGCTTTTTATGCCATTAATTAAACAACCTTTAAAATAAACTTTCTCTGTAAAACTTAAGATGGATAAAAACACAAGATGTAGAGTTAAAAAAATTAACATCATCTTTTTGTATGTTTTTTTTTTATACTATAGACCCTCCTTGTGTTTTTTTGAAAACATGAAGTGTCTGCTTAAATCTGTTAAATTTGATAATTAACATTATCAAATGTTAGTTTAATTATCAAACTAACATTTGATAATTACATTGCATTTCCATCGGTCTTCAGATTTAATTTGTGCATTTCAGTAATAAATGAAACTGACTTACCTATATAGTCAGTTTCTGATCCAAACTTCAGAGATAGTCATTTGTTATTACACCACTAGTAAATGCTTTTATAGTAAAGGTTTGATCCTCCCTTTGTTGTGTTTTGAGTTGCGTTAGAGGATCGCAATTCAGAGGAATTTTTAACTTCTAAAAATAACTTGGTCTTATTAGTGCTGCTAAGCAGCGTCTTAACATCACCACCATGCTGATTTTATACACAGATGTTGTTGGTGAACAAACCTTACACTTATGAACAGCTTAGTCAGTTGCACAATTTAAGTACCATTTTAAGCTTGGTGACAATTACATGATTTTAATAAACAGGCTGTCAGTTAAGCTTTATGCAACACATGAACTGCTTTAAATAGGTTATGGCCAATATAACAAACTGGGTCTGTGTTTTTTTATATCTTTAATGTACATTAATTTAGTAAAGAATTAGTTTTGAGAGAAAGTTGGTTGTATTCTTCTTTTAGCATAAACACCTGATCATTATTTTGTATTTTTGAATTAAAAAAACTTGGTGAAAAATTTGTTCAAATGCATAAAATGTGAATCTTCCTGGGGGGAAAAAAGTAGGAGAACCAAATGTTTCGGAAGGACTTTAGGATGATACAGTAGATTAAAAATGTTTAATCATATTATGTCTATATTATTAAGCTTCTTTGTCCTCATCTTTTGTACCCTATAAAAATTTTTTTTTTAAATTACTTGGGGAAAATTTTGAAAACTGCTGAATTTGTGTCAGAAAAAGAAAATTGTAGAAACTTTCATATGAAACTTAGTCAAGTGCATAAGTAATAGTATTTACTTTACAGAGTTGTGCGGGACAGTTCTTGAACATCCTGCAAAACTGGATGTATTAGTGTGTATTCTGCATTCTTAACATCACCACCAACTCATCATCTATTTGTGGCTCACACAGCTTTTTTTTGTGTCAGATAGAACATGGTCATGGATACACTAAGCTTGTTATAAAATACTTCTTATATGAGGTGTACAGTTCATATGAACCTTCTTGCTATCCAAGTTGTTTTCTAGGAACATTTTCTCCATTCTATTTTTGTTTCAAGTTTATTTTGTCCGAGTAAGACATTACACAAAAAGCTAATCATGCAATTTTCTCAATTTTTTAATTAATCTATCAGTGTTTCCTGTTTTTAAGATGATTTGTTTCCATTTGGAAACAAAGTTGTTATATTTTGAATAGACTCTCTGATCCAGGTGGTGTTCCAACCCGTATTACTCTTCTGGGAATTTACCGCAGAAGATAAACATGTTCAGTGGCTTAATTAGTCTTGCCTTACAGGTTGTATCTCAGTACCTTAATTGAGTTCAGGTAATAGTGACCTGAACTTCTATGTCACTATGACCTGAACTCCCAGGTAAAGCTGCCATACTATCATTATAAAATTTCATAGTGATAGTGAAAGGTAAAGCGACCTTGGAGTTCATTATGGCCTCCCAGGTCTCTGCACACATGTCTAGTGTCATAAATGCACACATATAGAATAGTTGTTGATTCACTAAGCCAACATCTACTGTACTGAAACCAAACAAAACCCGATGAGCTTAAAAGTTCAAGAAACATATTACTAAAATAGAGCTGCTGCTTTTTTTGTTTTCTTTTTTTGCAGTTTAAACTGTATCTTCATGTTTATCTAGCAGCGTTTTAAAAATAAACACTGCAAAAAATAAAATAACTTGTAGACATTTTATTTTGAAAGATACATTTTCATATTGAAGTATGTTGCTGCCTTTTCACAGACACAAATCAATCCACATCCTTTGTTAGCTAAAACAAGTCATCTATGTAGATTAATGCAAAATTTGATAGTTGACTTTTAAGATGTCCACTATCAACTGGATAGTGGACATTTAAACATTTTAGAAATATATTGCAACATTTCACACAAATTCTTAAAAAGGTTGTAATTACATTTATGTAAAATTCACGCTGATTTCTTTATCACAAATATAGTTTTTCAGGTAAATTCACATTTACACACACTTTTCTTTATTTTGATCTAGGAATTTCTATCTTTTTTCCATTGGGAAAACATCACATTTACAGTTCTGTTCCATGACCGGAAATATTGTCTTATTTACAGTTATTCATAAGAACGACAAAACAAAAATAACACAGATCAAAAGAATGGCAAAGCAGAATCTCATCAGGACGTCGTCATTGTGTTTTGTATTTGAGTTATATCAAGTTTCTTGGAAGTATTGAATAGGAGATCCTTGTGGACGGGTAGAAGCATTCCCTCTCCGGACCTTCTGGCAAGTTGTTGGATTTCAGCAATACTCAGCCATGTCACTTCTGACATTTGTTTTTCCAGACACTTTGACAGTTTTTATTATTGATATTTAAAAGCATCACATTTACTGTTTGGTTTCAGAAGTGTCTGGGTAAATAAGTATTATTTACCTGCAATACTTGGGAAAACAAAGATAATAAAGATACAAATGCCTACTACCAAGGCTAAACACACTTTCAGCAGGTAATCTTCATCAGTTCTTGGATTAGACTGAGGAACGTCGTGGTACCAGTTAGAGTAGGATTGTTGCTGGTAAGTAGATGTGTTGACAGAATTGCTTCTCTGGGAATAAATGCCACCCTGTTGGATTTCCAAATTGGGCCGACCTCTGAATTCTTGTAAAAGGTTGGTAGTGATCTGGTATGTGTGGTTTGGATCATAACTGGTGCCACTATGCTGTGTGATGTAGATTTCTTGTATATTCCATTCCCCCATGGACTGTGTGGCGCTAAATATGATCCGAGCTCTGTTCCATCCATTGGTTTCTGTTTTGGCATTTCGTACATAAGAAGGGAGCTGTCTTGATGATTCTTGATGAATGTTACCAAGTGTAAAGTATGTGTACCCCCAAGAAGGTTGATCCAACATGCCTTCGTAATTTCCGTAATGATGTGAACCAAAGTCAGAGTTTGGATTGAACATCACGCTCATGGTGCCATGATGGTCAATTTTGACTATATTGGCAAACCAGTGAAGGAGCTCTAGAATGTTGGTGGGCTGAGGAACACAACTTCTTATGTCACTGATGGAGTTGAGAGTTTTCCTTGCTGCTTGCACCGAGGTGAGGGTCAGGAGCAGAGCGACACAAAGACTTGATATTTTTTTCAACATCTTCGGTTTCTGTGAAGAGATTTCAGATTTGTTATTATTCGTCCATGATGTGAATTATTCCTCCAGTCATTGTTTTTATGACACACCAAATAAATAACTCAACGCAGTGTAATATTTGTTTAGGGATGCTCCGATCAGGTTTTATGCTGCCAATACTGATACAGATCACCCATGAGCGATGATCGCAAATACCATTCATATAATCGCTGATAATTTTTTGATTTAGGTATATATGCCACTGGCTGTGATCTGGCAAAAAGGAACCATAAAATCTCCTTAATTTATACAGAAACATACAAAAAATTGCAGACACAATGCAGCAGATATTGAGTCCAAAGAACAACTGAAAAATCTGCCATATAATATTTAACAGATTGAAAACAGAAAAGTTCTCAGCAGCTCAAATTATACTGAAAGTAAAATAAATCTCATAACATTTCCTATATCAAACAATATCTAGTAAAAAAGAAAAATATTCTAACTAAAATGAAGGTTGCATTCAAATAAACTATCATAAGTTACTAAATAAAAACTTCCTGTGATGATGGCTAATTGTTTTGTGTATGAACAAGCTCTTTTGCAGATTGTTAAAGCATGATTGACAGTGCTATGTTCTCCCCCCATTGGGTTCTGACCGAGAGGTGTATTTCTGCATTGCAAAACAGGGAGGAGCTAAATTATTTTTTACAGATTATTGTACTCATGTTAGGGCACAGTTAAAGTTTTAATATATATGTAATTTCTTTTTTTTTTTAAATAAAAGTTACATACTGCAGCTTTAAGGAGATGTTAAATGTTAGAGTCCACAGTCTGGTGGAGCCCGAATGGCGCTACATCTGAAATATTACGCTCTAGTAGCATGTAGCTGTGGTCAATCAGAGAGAGCAAACCTGGTCCTCTAGTTTGATGAACTAAATAATTTTTCGGGTTATTTGCTTAGCGAAGTCAGGCTCATCTGGTTAAATGTTGGTGATTGTAGAGCATTGCTACCTGACTGTTCTGTATATTTTTATATCATCAGTGATCCTCAAAAAAATCACTGGTCACCATACTCCGGTAGTATGGTGACCATACTACTAGCGGCAGTCAAGACATAGGCGACAGACATGTCTATCGAACATGTTTGTTAGCTATAAGCAACCTGTAGGGAAAAAAACCCCACTAAACTGGTTTAACCTGTTGTTTGTTCTTACTTTCTAAATGGGGAGTATAAAATGATTGTACTGAATTGTCTTCGGTAGAAAATGCTATTTCACATTTCTGCAGTAAATAGCTCAAATAGCTGAAATTTTAAATCTATTGCCTCTTTGTTTTATTCCACCCTAATTTTTTTCTAGAATTTAGCTAAAATTATTTCAGAAAAAACTAAGTGAGTAGGAAAAAGAAGAATGAATAAAATTGATTCAATGACGCTCCATAATTTAAGTGCATTTTTCCCCTTTTGTTTTTTTGCATTCAAGTTGGGCACTGATAACATACTTTGAATAGTATGCAACTTGTTCTGCTAAGCCCTACTAAGTAAATGTCTAAATATCTAATTTATTACTTTTAGTCTTTAATAAATTATAAATGTTTAATTTTAAAACACACCAACTTCTATATATACAGAATATGAAGTATACTTATTGTGTGTTTGTGGACTGTTTGAGTGAAAATCACCAATCTCTGTTTGCTAAGAGTAACAGTTCATTAGAAAAAAACTCCTTTTTCTTTATTTGAATTTTCAACTCCAGTCATGCTAATAGAGGTTTTATAGAATTTGGAAGAAGTGCAATAAAATTAGCTGGATTTAGTAATAAATCCCAGGGAAAACAATAGCATTGCTCTTTTCTTGTTTAGAATATTTATATTTATGAGTTTGTTGCAATAAGAACTAAATATGCGTCATTGAGATGTTAATTAAAGTAGCTCACCTGCATAAGTCAAGTCCTGCCAGGTCGCTGATCTGTGTGTTTAAGAGGGAGCTGTGGTTGGGTTAATGCTTTCAAAGGCAATGGTTTCCTGAGAAGCAATCCTGAAGGGACGATCCACAGTTTGTTTTAGTGGGTGGGACCACTTCTCAAAAAACAAAAAAGATATCCCATATCTACTTTGAAAAGGTTGCAGCGCGAGGGAGGGAGTGTTCACTCCCCCCTTCCTTAGGGCCGTTTCATTTTACTGGTAAATGAAACTGAAAGAACTCAGGTTTGTGACAGATTTAGTAGTATTAGTTAATATTAAATTATGTGTGTCAGCCTAATGTGGGTGACGCTGACACACTTTGTAAGGTGTTTTTATCTCACATAAGGTGGATTCATTATATCTTTTGATTTTTTTGTCACACAATATCCCTGATCAGTTGTCCCTGAATTTTGAGACCAAGGGCAATGTAGCTAATTATAGGATTAGCTACAATGCAAGCAACTGACATCACATTTATTTCTATGTTTTATGCCGTCAGCTCACCACTGAACAGTACAGAAAGATTTTACTTACTTTAAAAATCTCTTTTTTTTCTTTTCTTTTTTTTTTAATACACAATTTCTTAAGGTTTAATTCTTATTGAATGTGTAGAACATAACCATATGTGTGAAGTGACCTTGGAGTTCACTATGGAAATGCATATATGGCACCATGTTCAATGTCATAAATGCATAAATACAGAATAGTTGTTGATTCACTAAGCCAACATCTACTGTACTGAAACCAAACAAAACTCAATGATCTTAACAGTGCCAAAATATTTTTCTTAAAATAGAATATCTGCTTTTTTGTTTTCCTTTTTTGCAGTTTAAACTGTATCTTCATGTTTATCTAGCAGCGTTTTAAAAATAAGCACTGCTAAAAAGATAAAATAACTTGTAGACGTTTTATTTTGAAAGAAGTTTTTATTTTGCAGTATGTCACTGCAGGTTCTTTTCACAAACACAAATCAATCCTCATACCTTTGTTAGCCATCTAAGCAATGAAAGTGACTAAATGCAATGTAAGCATAAACACATCATGTCTCACATGATAATTATAGCCACTGATTACTGTGTTGAAATAAAGTCCCTAGAAACAAGGTATTTTATTCCACAACCATAAAAATATCACTCATATATAGACTTTGTCTGGTTTTAAAAGTGTTTCCATTTTTCTTTTTGAGACACAAAGCATCCATTCTTTAACATTCAACAAATTTCCGATATTATAGTGATCTATTTTCTTTAATTACATCCAGTTTCCCCAACCAAAAACAGAAGAAAACACCTAGTTATCTAAACCAATTTTTATTCTCTCCTTTTATATTGCACTATACCTGTCAAAGTCTTTTTCTGATCTAATGTGTAATTTTTACAACTAAATTTCAAAGGTGTCTGGGAGTAAGATCTCTTTCTTCTCTCAATTCTTTTTTATTTTCTCCCAGCACTAAAGTAAATCACTAAAACGATGACAATGATAATGATGACAATGAAGACTGTAGCACAGGCTATCCAATGACATGTACTGCATGTGTGAGTGTTTTGTGTGCCATGTGAAGTGCTGGTGTTGTGCTGGTCGAAGGAGGAAAATTCCTGGCAATCGGAATTTGCTTGGTTTCCAAAGTGTCTTGTTTGAAATCTTCTTGCAAGTCTCTGGATTTCATTAAAGGGATGTCGCCTGAGTTCTTGTAAAAGGTTGGTAGTGACTCTGTATGTGTGTCCTGGGTCATAAGTTGACCTATCGCCTTCAGATAAGTCATAATGCTGAGTGATGTAGACTTGGTCAATTGTTTGTCTGTCTTCTCTGACTTGAAATATGATCCGAGCTTTGTTCCATTCAGTATTCCCCCTCTGGGCGTCAACTACATAAGTTGGTAGGGTTCTTGATGTGTCTCGATTAATGTTACCAACTGTGTAGTATTGGTACCCCATAGGCAGTTGATCTAATATTCTCTCGTCATTTCTATAATGATATGATTCATAATCAGAGTGTGGATCAAAGTACAGCCGGATGATGTCGGACTGATCATAAAATAAAGAAAACTACCTTTTCGTATGTGTTTCTTTTTCTTTCTTTACTGGAATAGAGATTAATAGATTTGATTTTTGAAAACATGAACAATCAATTGATAGTTGTGCTGTCAATTGTTAGCAGAACTATCAATTGATATGTAAATTGCATCACAATCAGTGTTCAGATTTAATCTGTGCATTTCAATGAGTGATTATAGATCTTACCTGTATAAATTGTCTGTTTCTGATCCAAACTTCAGAGAGCAGTCGTTTGCTACTCTCCTCAAGTTACTGTGTCATTCAAAAGAAAACTGACAGTGAGGGTTTTCTACTACATTGTGAACCAGTGGTTGATACTTGAGGCAGTTTTTTTCAGTTCTTTGAAAAAATAGCTAGAGGACTACCTACTTATGTTATTGCATCACTAGTACAAAATGCTTTTACTGTAAATCTTTGATCCTCCCTCTGTTCTGTTTTGAGTTGCGGTAGACGATTGCCATGCAGATACATTTTTAACTTCTAAAAATAACTTTATTATTATTATTCCTGCTAAACAATGTTGTAATATCTGCCTTCATTTGTAAATGCTGATTTTTCATACAGGCATTGTTAGTGAACACACCTTACTTGTGAACAGTTTAATCAGCTGCAAATACCACATAAAATTGTAAAAACTTTCATATAAAACTTAGACAAGTACTTAAGTAATAGTATTTACTTTGCAAAGGTGTGCAGGAGAGTTTCTTAAACCTTGTAAAACTGGATGCAGTTAGTTTGTATGTTGCATTCTCAACATCACCACCAACTCTATTTTTGCTCACACCACGCATTTTTTCATGTTAGGTAAAACATGATCATGGATACACTAAGCTTGTCATAAAATACCTCTTATACAAAATATACAGCTTATATCAAGCCTCTTGTTGTACAAGTTGTTTTCCTGGAATATTTTCTCCATTCTGATTTTGTTAATTTTTTGGAAACAAACAAAGTTGTTATATTTTGAATAGTCTCTCTTGTTATGATCCAGGTGGTGTTCCAACCAGTATTACTCTTCTGGAAATTTACTGCAGAAGGTAAACATGTTAAGTGGCTTGATTAGTCTTGCCTAATTGGTTGTATCTCAGTACCTTAATTGCCTTTAAAGATGTAGTTAAATTCAAAAAGTTGTAGTGATTTCTTCAGATTTAAAATATAATTTTAATACAGGTTTGCAAATCCTCACACAAATTCTTAAGAGAAGAGCCTCTGAACTGTATAGTGCAAAATATGATAGCAGAAATTTTAAATTGCACAACATATGGCAACATATTGCAAAATTTCACACAAATTCTTTAAAAGATAGTAATTACATTTACAGCACATTTATATAAAAGTTGCACTGATTGCACTGATCACAAATATAGTTCTGCAGCCAAAATCTAAAAATGACACATTTACACACACTTTTCTTTATTTGGATATAGGGTTTTCTGCCTTTTTTCCCTTTTCAACACATCACATTTACAGTTCTGCTCAGTGTCTGGAAATATTGTCTTATTTAAAATTATTCTGAAGACATACGGACAAAGCAATAATAATGATGATCACAAGAATGGCAGAGCTGCAAATACCACATAATCTCTTCAAGAAGTTATCATTGTTTTGCTCATTATATTGAGCTTCTTGGACATATCGAGTGGGATGTCCTTGTGGTCGGGTAGAAGCATTCTCTCTATGGGCCCTTCTGGCAAGTTGTTGGATTTCAGTAATGTTTCTCCGTCTTATTGCATTTAAAAGACTGGGTGTGATTCTATATGTATGATCTGGATCATAATTAGTTCCTTCGTCAGATGTATCAAAGTGCTGAGTGATGTACACCTGGTCTATTATCTGTCCAGGGTGAGGTCCAGAGTGTCCTTCTTTCACTCTGATTATGATCCTAGCTTTGTTGTTGTCATCAACATTCCTCCTATGGGGATTTCTTACGTAGGATGGAAGCGCGTCGGAATCGTCTTCATAAAGATTACCAATTGTATAGTATTGGTACCCCCAAGGCAGTTGCTCTAGCATGTCTTCAAAATTTCCATAATGATGTGAGCCATAATCAGAGGCAGGGTCAAAGGTAAGTCGGATGTGGTGATCAATGTCGACTTCATGGGCAAACCAATGTAGCAGCTCTAAAATGTTTGTGTGCTCAGAGAGGTGGCAGTCGATCAGATCAGTGATGGAGTTTAGAGATCTCCGTGCAGCATACACCGAGGTCAGAATAAGGCACGCAGCTACACAGAAGATGATTTTTCTTGACATGTTCAATTCCTGTGAAAACATTTTAGAGCTTTCAGTGTTCAGTCTGTGAATGCTCGATACTTGATAGACTCATGCATGACATTTGATCTTATATTTATATCAAGACTTGCTGCCTGCAAGTTCACTTAAAAAAAAACTTAACCCCTTTTTGCATGTTAATGTCAAACCACGTGTGTAAAATATCTCTTACACATTTTATGACTTTTAGTTCTGGGATTTTACTTAGATTTCACAAACTGTTTTATTCTGACCTCAACGATGTTTAGTTATCATTGGTTTTGAACACTTATGTGAAGATTTAATCATTAAACTCCAAGCTCTTTTAACACTAGAAAAATTTAAATTTTAAATTAAACTGCATAAGTACAAAGACATTTCTAAACATAAGTTAAGAATTACCAAATTAATCGATTTTGTTATTTTAAAGTATCTTTGTACACAAATGTGGCTACATAAAAAGAGGAAGTTTCGTAAAAGGAAGAATGTGCATCATTAGTTGCGATATAAAACTTGAGACAACAGCTTATGTCCAAATATTTTTTTCTTATCTCTAGAATGTTTGTATTTCTAGATTTCTATTGCAGTTGAGAGTAACTAACTGTCTTTCTGAAATCAGAAATTAGGCGAGCTTACCTTTGCAGTACTCTGCTTCTTTAGGTCTCTGGTTGATTTGAATCTATGAGAGAAGTGGTTGATTTCTTTTCCTTTTTTCAGATTTCCGTTTCATGAAACATGAAACTTGGGTAACAAGCTACATTGAGTTACCATAACAACTACATAGTAGGAGCTTTACTTACAAAAAATGCTTCCTGTATTCAGAAACCCTGAATAGTCCTTTGTTAAATGGGATCTGTTGATGTGCCAACAAACCAGTTTACTGGTTTTCTCCCGAGTTGTACAGTGATCTTGGAGTAAAGTTCAGCTTGAAAATGCTATTAAAAAAAAACCTTTTTATAGGAGGACTTCTGTTTACTTTTTTAATGGAAATTAGGCGTTTACTTTTACTTTTTACTTTTCTCTTTAGGAAAGTAAAAAGACATGAAGGTGTTGGTGACTTTTGTTTTCTCTTAAATTCCTATTGCAGGTATTGACAAACCAAACATCCATCCAGTGGAGTGGCTTCAATAAGAATTAATTTAAAGTTTTCTTTTCAAAATGTTACCACGTTCTACTTTCTACAAATAGGGCACTTATATATCTGTATTTAAGGGATTCTTAAGAAATGAGAAGACAATGATTTTTCAAAAGATATTTAATAATTTCAGTAAATGTAGTGCTTTGCTTATGATCAACTGAACAGTTTTTTCTTTAGAATTTTTAACAACACAAATCAAATGGTGGTTTATTTAAAACATGGAATCAGTAACACATTCTAAGCAGAGCATACAAACTTCATGACATAGAGATTTAGTTTCCGTTACTGTATGCAAGTTCTTAAGCGAACTGCAGAAAACATAATTCATTTTTATTCATACATAGAAACAAACATTATGTACGTGGTCTACTTAACTAAATTTATGTTCCATAATTTAAGATGGCATGGCCACTGAACTGTTTCACCATGGCTTAATGAACAGTTTCCGCACAGACTGCTCACTAAATGTGAGATACACTATATCCAGAGATATTCACTCACCCATCCAAAAGATTAAATTCAGATGTTCCAGTAACATAAATATCAGTCATCTAGATATGCAGATTCAATTTAAATGGACTTGGCTTAGCCTCTTGTTTGCATATCCTTATATTTAAATATACATCAATAAAATGATTTTTGCTTTTTTTTTGTTTTTTTGCCATACACAACAATCGCCAAATTACAATACCCTTGCAATACAGCAAGGGTATTTTTTTATTTAAAACTAGCACTGAGTCAAGACTTCAAATTGTACACAACAAAAAAGTTTACACAGTTGAAAAACGCAATTTTTGACTGAAGTATATTCAACATGAGATGTTTCACAAAATATCACCTTGGCAGCTATGAATTGACACATAGTCTCTATTAAATGTGCTCTGCTAGATAGCTACATTTCATACCTGTAGACGCCTGTGACAAAAATAAGATTTAAAAATGGACAATGGCAAACATATAAAATGATCAAACTCTTTGTATTACTTCTTATTGTTAATATTTTTCTATCTATAGAAAAGTAAAATAAAAAAAGAAAAATGTTGTAAAATGATCGCAATCATGTTGGATTAGTTTTCCTTACCATCTGAAGCACTATGTTTACAATTTAGTTGTTTTTTTTTTGTTTGTTTTTTTTGCTCCGGTCTATTTTCCTGAAAAGCCAAAGTAAATCCCTAAAGCAATACAGATGATAATGAAAACAAGAACACCAAAAATTCCACAACAGAAACCCCAGTCACAATTGTCTTGGTTACTGTAATTTGTGGAATGAAAATGCATGTAACCATCTCTGTTGGAAGAATATCTCTGAGTATTAGCATTCGATTCATTTCCAAAATGAAGTGTCACAACACTGTCATCCGACGGTTCCACGTCATAGACGGTATGACTTCTTTGAGCTCTTAAAAGGTTGGTAGTGACCCTATATGTGTGATCTTGATCGTAAGTTGATCCACGGTCTCTAGCTAAGTGCTGAGTGATGTAGACTTCGTCAATTGTCTGTTCGTTTTCTCTGACTCGAAATATGATCCGAGCTTTGTTATGTTCAATATTTCTTCTCTGGGTGTCAACTACAGAAGGTGGTAGGGGTCTTGATGTGTCTCGATTAATGTTACCAACTGTGTAGTATTGGTACCCTGGAGGCAGTTGAGCCAATATTCTCTCGTCATTTCTATAACGATGTGATCCATAATCAGAGTATGGATTAAAGGTCAGCTGGATGATGTTGTTCTCAAAATTAACTGTATCAGCAAACCAGCGAAGCAGTTTGAAAATGTTTGTCTGTTTATACAGGTCGCAGTTTTTCAGCTCATCAAGGGTGTTCAGTGGTCTCTGTGCTGCATCCACTGAGCTTAGAATGAGCAACACAGCTACACAGAAGCTTGTGATTTTTATCAACATCTTGGTGCCTGTAAAAACATTTAAGAACATCAGTTTTCATCCATTCTGTGCATTTTCTTGTAAACTGCATGACGGTCTGAGACTGACTGGAGTGCTTAGGCAAAGAAACTGGTTTGGCTTGTTATTTTACCTAGGCTAAATATAGAACTGCATAAACAATTTTGAGTTGTACTCCATCTTTCAGGCATTAATTTTACACATCAACAATGTATCAGGCCATTTTGATTGACTCTAACTGTGCTCAGGGACCAGACCTGATGTATATTTTTTGTTGTAGATATCACTATATCTACAACAAATCAGTTCAAATAAACAGATCAGTTCTTCTGGGGAAATTTTGGTTGGTAAAGTAAGAGATGATTTAGAATAATGTTGATAATCATAATCAATATAGCCCTTCACAATATTAGTGATGGCATTGCAATTACACATTTTCCTAACATTGTCCAGTCCTTGCAGAAATTCTCTAAGAATTGGTTTCTTAACAACTTGTTTTTTTGTACACATTATTCAACTAAACTGACATGCAAATGATTTTAATGTGAAAGTTGTTGATTTAAAGTTGTATATTGAGTTTTCAATGTCTGTATCATAATTTGTGAACCCATTTATTCTGTCAAACAGATGCTACTTATATTTAACAGTTTTGAGGGGAAAAGAAAAATGTGTAGTTTAGGGAAGATAAAATTTACCAGAGAAAAGATGCATTTTCTATTAAATATTTTTTCTTTATTTGTAATAGTCATATTTACTAGCTACATCTAGCGTAAGGTTTCAATCAGCATTTTTTTAATCAGTAACTTAAAGAGCTTACCTGTACAGTCAGCTGTTGTCAGGTCTCTGATCTGTGTGTGTTTGAAAGGAGCGGTGTGTGTGTCTTAGTTATTTCATAGGAAAGAAAACTGAAGTGACTAATCAGACTGATTTACAGCAGGTGGAAAGACTGATGCGTAACAATGGAAAACTAAATTATCGAGAAAGGAATGCTGTTCTACTCAAACTTGATTTCAGATTAAAATTATATTGGACTATTGAAAAACATTTATCTTGTACAGAAATGTGGGGTTATTGTATGTTTAATACTTCCCTAGAAGTTATTTTCAAATGATACTTTTAATCTGACAAACGAGCCACATTGGGTTGCATATTGTAATTTATTGAATGTGACATATGGGTGGGATCTTTTTCCCCAGGTCAGTGTGGTTGAGTCAGAAATGGGAGTTGTAGGTTTTTGGTTTTATTTTCAGTAAATGAAATACAAACTGCATTTGCATATAATCAGGAATTGTTTCTTAGCTGCAAGTAAATAGTTCAGATGTCTCTAGTCGCTAAGTATTGTTGTTGCTCAACGAGATTAGCGTAAGGAATATCATTAGATTCACATTGGATTTATTTGAAATCTTGATGCAAATATCCACTAATAAAGCACAATCATATATTGATATTTTACTTTTGTTCCATTGCTACTTTAAGAGATTTTATTTATTTTTTTATATTAGCTACTCTAATGGGTAAAACTAAAACAATGTTGCAAAACATGAGTGTCATTGTTGGTGAAATTCGAACTATGAAGACAATTTGTGACTAAACCTGTCCACTTTAAAGAATGATAAACATTGTCAATCGGCAAGCAAAATCAGAAAAAGTCTTACACACAGACGCTGATATTCAAGTTCACCTTTCATATTTTAAGACCCATTTCATTGCAACATTTCTAAATAAAATTCTGTGCCGCCACGTGCCTTTTAGAAGTAGCTTAATTAGTAAATAAAGTAACGTCGCTGCCAGCTAATTTACATCTGTATGTTTACTTACCTATATTGTCTTCTTTTCTGTGCTTATGTAAACGGTAATTAAAGAGGTCAGTTTTTCTATAAAAAAACCCTACTTTTTCTTGCATCTGGACTTTAGATGGCACAGCAACATTGTAATATAGGAGAGAGTATGTATGTGTTTGTATTTCACAATGCAGCTTAAATATTTTAACCACATCCTCACCATTATTGACATCACTTGGACTCTTTCTTTCCATAATAAGTCCTCAGATTGGTCTCACCAGCTGTTCACTGTTGGAGAATGTTGTTGTGTCTACTTTATAAGCCTCACTCAGAGCACATTATGTTCAAAGTGGACAAAAGCCACTAGTTCCACAGATATAGCTGTTTAAGCCATGTTTGTACATAACATTGCACGAATGAAACTTATCTGGTGGCTGGATCTTCTGCACACTTCACTTCTGTACTTGTGGGCACACAAGCAAATGCAGTGATGGAAATAAGTTGTTTCTGCATCTAGTCAGAGAGGCCTGAAAGTTCAGTCACAATGTTTCTAGGACACTTATCAGAAATGAATTAATGCTTATTTGGTGGATTTTTTTGTTTACATCACTTTTATTAAAAACACTGTACAATTTATCTGGAATACAGTCTGGCATTCTGTATGTTGATTAACACCTGATATCCGGTACCATTGCAATTATCCTAAGGATCATCTTTGGGATCATTTGATTGTCCAGGACCAAAGTGATTTGAAAAGCAGGAAAAATAACATACAGCTTTATACAATACATTCAGTGCAACAAGACTGTCTTCAGTGCATTTGATGCAGTCTTTCTCATTTCCAGCAGGGGGTGCGTGCTTTCTCTGCATTATCTTTCAGTATGAATCTTGCTTGGACTCCTGGAGCAATCGTCATATTAGAGCAATACTCATAAACAACAGTATCTGGATAGCCATGCAAATCAGTGTTCTGTTCAAATTTCTTTGCCCATTGCCACTGCCACCATTCATAGTTGTTTGTAGATTTATCTGCAGATGTGTAAAAGCCTACCCATGAGTCTTTGAATTGAGATGTCCAATCAGTGAAAAAGGTTTTCACATATAAGCGTGCACAAGCTTTGCCATCCTTTGCGAAAAGTTGCAGGCTTGCATTGTAGCCTTGTATATTGACAGCTTCTGTGGGATTCTTAAACTCTGGACCTCTGTGTATCTCCTCTCCAGCACAGGACCAAAAGCAGCATACTGTTGTCACTAAATGAAGCCGGACCTGTAAGCCTTCATTCAGTGGTACCGATGTGTCATATGTGCCGGATTTTGCGTTTCTAACAGACTTATAAGTCAGTGGTTCCTTGTCCTCATCGCTCCTATAAAGTGCAACCATCAAACCGCTTCTGTAGTTATTCACTGGAACATTTCTCCAAATTATTCTAGCTCTTCCTTTCGAATCTGTCACCACCTGAAGCGTCATATTACTACTGTGATGATGAGGGATTCTTATGGACACCTCAGAGCTTCTATTTGGTCTGCTCTCTGGGATGCTGACAACATAATCAGGTTGTGGGTTTCTTTTCACTGAAGACTGACGTCTGTTGTTGGGTTGCTGGATAGAGCAGTACTTTTCCTGGATTACAATAAACACGAATAAGCCCAGACAAGCAAGGTCACCCCACAAGTTTCTAATCTCCCTCAGTTGGAAATAATCAGCATTGCTTCTGAAGATATCTCTGAGGTTTGTCAGTGTGTTCAAGTCATTTGCTTCCACAGAAAATTGACTGATCTGTCTCAGAAGGCTGGTAGTAATCTGGTATGTATGGTCTGGATCATACCTTGTCCCTTGATTATCTGATGTCTCAAAGTGCTGCGTGATGTAGACTCTGTCTATTACATGCCCAGCCTGCCGTCCGACATTCTGCTCCCTTACTCTGAATATGATCCGATCTCTGTTTCTTCCCTCATATTCAATTCGCGGATGAACAACGTAAGATGGGAGATCAGACGACGACTCTTGATTGAGATTACCAACAGTAAAGTATCGATATCTGACGTTTCCATGAGGCAATGGATCCAAAAGCCTTTCATAGTTTCCATAGTGATGTGAGCCGTAATCGCCTTCATCAGGGTCAAAGGTTAGCCTTATAATATTGTTATTGTCAATGTCAACTTCATTGGCAAACCAGTGCAGGAGCAAAAGACTGTGTTTTGGCACAGACAAGCCAAAGTTGAGTTTCTTCAGGTCATTGATGGTGTTGAGGACTTGCACTGCTGATGCTGAGGTCAGGAGAAGTAGCAGAGCCACACACAGACCTGGACGTGTTCCTGAAAACTTCCCCATCCTGTAGGAATATTTAGGAATTACTAAACCTATATCATAAAATATCATTGCATACACTTTTTGAAAATTTAGTCTCATGTTAACTGAAAAGACACCTTTTTTTTCCTGTCTTGAATTACTCGCTAATGATTTAGAGATATTTGTTTTTACCATAACTTTATTTAACTCATATGGAGCAATAAGAATCAATTTCACTGAGAAAAGTATTAGAAATTAATGTTCAAGGTTCTGAATTGATGCATTAAGATATTAGACTTTTAAAAAATAAGGGTAAGCTTTTTTCGCTGCTTACATTTTTTTTATTTTGTCCAGCACAACTATGCAAGGAAAACCTTTCGAAAAATAAAAGTTTTTGTTTGTTTTTTCATCCCTGACACTGGCTAAAGTGTCAGATTTCATCCCTGACACTTTAGCCAGTGTTAGGGCTGAAACCTGACACTGGCACAGGCTGAAACCTGTATGTTTCAGGAGGTTTGAGGACACATAAAAGGCTCTTTAGCCATTCTCAAAGTGAACATCCTTCACCATACTCAACAATATACATCAAGCTTTTCTCACATAATTCTGCTGTGTTTTATTACCAAGCCCACCTGGAGTTTTTGTTGCTGAAAAGCTGAAACTCATCTGACTAAAGCACATGGTTCCAGTTAAACTCCCAGTGGACTTTAGCAAGCTCCATGTGTTAACGTTTTTGATCAGATTCAAAAAGACTTATCTGGCTTTCCAAACAACTAGGTGGCATGCAGATAGTATACATAGTTTGTTTATAAAAACCTGTAAACCTATTCAGTTCTCTAACAGTGTGATTATTTTATGTCTCACAAGCCTTCTCATTGTGACTGATGGAGAGATAAATATGGATCATTATCCAGGACAGCAGGAGAGGTTCAAATAAATTAATCTTTGTCTAATTCATACCATTGAAACATAAAGTTATAGATTTCTAATTAGAAGTTCCTAGAAACTGATCAACCTAAATAAGTAAATTTCCATCCATCCATTGATCCATTCATTCACACCTAAGGAGAATTTTGAGAGACCAGTTAACCTGACAGTCATGTTTTTAGACTGTGAGACCTTCTTGCTGCAAGGTAACAGTGCTACCAACTGCTCCACTGTTAATAAATGACTAATAAAGAGGAAATCTCAACATACACTCATAGAAAATGGTCCTTGGGTGGTGCTAATAATTACGATATTGCTGACTTCATTAAACAGTGAATTTATATTAGGGATTTAAAATGCCCTTTACACTATTGCAGTATTCCTTATAATCATCAATAACTAATGACATGTCACTGTTTACACAAAAATAATACATTTCCTGGTCAAAAGATTACATCTTTCAAATATAGATGTAGAATTATACAATGCATTTCTCCTTTGAATATTAAAGATATGCTTAAACTTTCTAAATTATTGCCTTTTCTAAAACAACATTTTCTTCAGTGAATAAGAAAGCTTACCCACCTGACAGTGCTGCAGACCGATGTTTGTCTGAGCTCTGTGTTTTGTGTTCAGCTGATTTGACTTCCTCAGAGTTTCTGTTTCCTGATTAATGAAACCAGATCTTTTAGTTGAAAGCTGTAGCAGGAAATGTGGCCATAGTACTTGTTTTGATCGGCTGGGTATGCTTGAAAGCCACGCCCAGTGGTTTCCAAAGGTCTTCAGTGATACCTTTTAAATAATTAACTAAATATGAATGGCCTATCTTTCAACACTAATTCAAATATTGCTCTTGTGATAGCAACAAATTAATAGCATGCTGAAGTTCACTCATTGTCCCACATTAACTGATTGAGATTGGTTTTGCTCTATTTATTTGTTTTAGTCTTTTCTTCTTTAGTTTTGCACAGCTTTCTGTTCAATTTACTTAACTGCTCCAATACCTCTAGCCGCCAGCAGGAGATGCTCTTACACAGCCTGTCTTTCTAATAATTGTAGGGCGTTGAGCCTGTAAAATCTCTGTGGCAATCATTAACACTTAGAAACATACGGAGGATCTGCTTTCTGACTCTTAATTTATCCAGAAAGCCTGGTTTGCTTTTGAGGCTCCACAATCTGTTTTCAAAACACTGATGGAGGCTCATTTTGACTGCTGCTAAAAATCCTCACATTCGAGGAATAACTTCTGCTTTTCCCAGAGAGCTGTATGCATGCGACAGCCTCATAACAACACATAGACACAGTCACTCAATGTTTCCACTACTTTTTTGGGAAAATTATTCAAGTTTATTTTCTCAAGACATACCCAGTTTAGGGTTTGGATTTGGATATCTTTACACCAAACTCTCCTCCAAAACAGTTATTTGGTTGATTCTGGAAAATGTTTTTGTCCCCCAACAAAAAACATTTGACTTGGGTTGTGTCCATAAACACACAACTGCACTAAAATACAGACACACTTAAATTTCAGCTAATTTCCTGAATGAAGGCTTGGCTATTCCCTCTGGGCAGGGCAAAAGAGTGTAAAATAACACACAACGGAAATATTTAGTTCCTCTGTCGTCACCACCTACAGGTTTCACATAGGGAGTCCCTGAAAAACATTCATGTAATAACAATGTAAGATGTGAGACAAGTCTCACATCTTACAGTACAATGCAGACCACAACACTTCTTAAATTATAATATATACATCTGCTTCAAAAGTGTTCTTACGCCTCAAACTTTTTTCCACATTTTGTACATTATATTTTTATGTGAAAGCCCAACACTGTTAAATTGTGAAGTGCAAGAGAAATAATACATGTTTTTTGACTGAAGCACATCATTATTCACTGTGGAAGAAATACAAAGATCCCCAACAAAACCGCACATCTGCCCTTCATGGAAGAAGAAAATGGCTGTTAAGACTTGAGAAATGAAGCTTGGTGAGGACACAGAAAACAAGGAGGAGAAGGTGATCTGGTCAGACAAATTAGGTGCGAGTAGAAAAACTAACATTGCATATCACCCTGAAAACACCATCTTTATGGTGTTGGCAGCATCATGCAATGGGGTTGATTTTGTTCTACAAAGATAGGGCAGATGATCAGAGTTAATGGAAAAATTAATGGCAGTAAATACAGAGAAATGCAAAGGGTTATGTGGCTGGGGAAGAGGTTCACATTTCACCAGGATGACATACAGTCAGTGCTGCAACGCAAGACTTACTTCAAAGGTCATTCATTTTACTGAATAAGGTCCAGTTAAACAATGGACCTTAATCCAAATGAGAGTATGTGTCTATAACATTTATGTATAAAAGGTCTCGATACAGTAGGTGTGAATGTATGCTGTTTTGCAATAAAGAATGAGCTAAAGTTGCAGTCTGTTGCTGCAAAAAAAATGGTACAGTAAACACTAAAATACTTAATGCTGTAATTGCAAAGAAAGGTGGTTCCGTATTAACTCAGTTGGGCTAAATAACGCTTTTTTAAATTTATTTATTTTATTTAGCAAAAAGGAAATGTAACATTTTATTTCCAATTCCGTTTTATGCACTTTTTTTATGTTGGTCGATCACATAAGCTCCAAATAAAATGTAAACTATGTTGGTGGTTATAATGGGATAAAATAAGGAAAAGTGAGCTCTTTTGCGAGGGACTGTAGAAAATATAAACAAAAACATTCAGACCCAGGACGTGCCTGGATTTTTCTGCACAGGAAAACAAAACTCCATGTGTGAAAGGCCCTGAACAGCTGCAATAAACTCTGCTAGTGGACTGCCAGGCAGTCCTACGCTCTCACTTGCCAACACATGACAACATCTTGGCTCAGAAATATCCACAAACATCAACCCCATGTCACTGGCTTTCTGTTACAATGTCCTCTTCTCCTCAAAATGGGGATTTTTAATCTTTAAACATGATATCCTGCTCAGCAGGGTCTTTAATAAAGGAGTGCACCATTGGATAAGTGATGAATGACTCACTCTGCATGCATGCAGGGTCACACAGAAGTCTGCATCTCTAAGGAGAAGCTCAAAAAGAGAGGGGGGGGAGTGCTATCTTACAAGAGGATTAATTTAACTTGCTTGTAACATGGTATCATGTGCCAATGCTGGTAGTTTTTCAGTAAATAATGCAGTGACTGGACTGAGTTGTGGTGTCAATAGGTATAAATAGGTTTTATAGTCAATAGTTGACTCTTAAATAAAACAAGTTGCATTGGTAATCTAAAGTGTTTGGCTTGGACATGGATGTTCATGCTCAGATTTTGTAAATAAACAAAGATTTTCTGAAGCCCATCTACAATAATGATTTCTTGTTAGCAGGAAAACTTCTTAAATAATCGAATGAAAGATATAAACGGGATTATATTTTTTCCTATATGCGTTTTAAATAATGCTAGTTGTCTTCCTTTGTTTTCTACTTTAACATAAGCAGTATGATTATTAACCTCAATTTCCGGACTATAGAGCGCACCTGATTATAAGCCGTGCCCAGTACATCTGTAAAGGAAAAACCATTTTGTACATACATAAGCCGCACCGGTCTGTAAGCCGAATGTGCCTACATACAGACGATACACAGAAAGAGTTTTCAAAGTTTTAGTAATATACCTTAGCTTTTCTTTCCAAACAGTGCCTGTGACGTGGCAGTAACACAGCAGCAACACGGTAGCACAGCACTAACAGGGCTGGTAAAAGTTACTGAGAGCCGTCTTCATCTTCCTCCTTTGCACTGAAACGTGTTAAGTTACATTAAACTTGCGTCTTCCTCTACACATATATTCCCCCTGTCTCACTGTTACCTTTTCTGCTCGAGCGCCCCTGGCGGCCGTTAGAAGAAAAAAAAAAGGCATAAATAAGCCACATCTTTGTATAAGCCGCAGGGCTGAAAGCGTGTGACAAAAGCCTCGGCTTATAGTCCGGAAATTACGGTAATTATGTATTCGGGATCTGCAGAAAAACATTTGTAAGAACAAAGCTTCAACCCCAAACAAGATTTCCATTTTTTTGTCCTTCAAACATGAAAGTGGAGAGCAGCTTGTAAAATAAGTTTTATCTACAGTTTTATATCCAGTTAAATGTTGTATTTTGTATGTGTGTGTGTCTTTGGTGTACCTCTTTTTTTGCACTTCCCTTTAAAACATAAATACATTTTCCTTGTGTTTAAGATGCAGAGTTAACTAGGAAAAAACTAAGAACAGTGCTCTGATATTAGCCCAGAAATGTCTATTTATGAACAAAATGAGCAAGGAAGAATTTCTTCGTTGCATTGTCCAGTGTGTGGATAACTTATCTGCAATGTCTCATCTTTCAGCCTCTTGTTACTGGCGTCACTGCAGCATAGTCCTCTCTCCCGCTGTCCTCCCACTCCTTATCAGTCCAACTGGTTCTGGATTCATGGTGTTGGTTCTCTGGGTTGTTCAGACAGTCCCTCAGTCAATGTCCAGGTTGATGAAATAAGTGTCTGACAGGTTTCTAATCTGTTCAGTCTTCTCTGCTGTCATATCTCCTTGTTTATTTGTTCCTCCTCCACCCTGAGTTTGGAGAGCATTCCCACAGAGGTCAGTAAGGCTCAGTAGGACTCATACACAAGCATGTAGTATCCATCCAAATGTCTCCTGCATTGAGAAGCTTCAGTGTCTGGAACTGATCATGATCTCCTGGATCACTGTTATCAGCCGGTGGTGGGATATTATTGTAGACATGGAAGAACAGGAGTTGAGGTCAAAGTTCAGACGCACTGCAATGAGGTTGAGAAAGAATATAGATTAAGTGGGTTTTTTAAATTTCACTCAACTTTTTCTTCTAACCTTTCAAAAAATTGCAAATCTTTTGCTTAATCCAAACAGACATAAAACATATTCAGGCCCATATTTTCTTTTCATAAGGTCAGCCGTTTCTCAGGAGGAAATGGGACTTTGGAACCACTTGATCATATCTTTTACTCTGAAAATGAAGGAATATGCTCTTTTATTCTTCAAACGCCTTCACAGACTCAGATAAATCAGCTTTGCAGTGACTCTACCTTTAAAAATACCTTAAAGAAGGGCCTCTAAAGGTCTTCCATTGTTCTCCAGAACTCTGCTGTATAAAACTCATAAGGACTCTACTTTTGGGATTTTCCTGTATCCTACCTTGATCCAAACATAACTAATCTTTTCTAGATTATGACAGAATAATTTATTACACTCAGTATCTCACCAGATAACAGTGGATTCACTTTAAGTTCATAAATCCCTGCGCTGAGGACTGCTGAGCCAATGATCAGCCCTCCCTTCTCTTAATGTCTCTTAATGTGAGGTAGGAGATTGAAGCCTTATGTAATTGTCTGTACCAAATGCTGTTTGTTGGCATCCTCTGATGCAAAATTGTTAAAAAAAAAACAAAAAACATCCAAACACCGTCAAGGTGAAAAGCACCAATTCAGGTTTTAATATCTTGCATAAAGTCTCAAACACTGTTGTACATATCAGAGTGAAACGCTTTGCCAGACAGAGACAAAAGATATGGTTTCATATTCAAGGACAGAAGATTTACACATAGAGATGGTCTGACTTTTCTTGCAGGTGCAAGACAACATCTCTGGGAGACAATCTTCAGTGTAATGACTCCGATAAGTTTGTTCTACAATTGTCCATAAGCTTTAAGAAGTAGACATAACATGATTGAAGTTAATGAAGTCATAAGTCGAACTTTAATAACTGAACAAAGACAGCCTAAATGAAAGAGACCAGGAGGCTTCACTTTTGGGAGAGTTTTTTCTTCTTCTTTTTTTTTAAATTTGTGAAACAGCAACAGCTGGTTTTCTCTCCATATTTGGTCCGACTGTGTTTTTACCAGACATGTATGATTACCTGTGCTTTTGTTGGAGAACCTAGCCAACACTGGCTACGTCAAGCTACTACTGTGGATGAGAAGATATAACAAGAGTACACAAAGTAATTTCTTTCATTTGGTGTTCCCTAGTTTTTCAGATGCAAGATGTTTCTACATCTGTAGCACTGGGGTTAAATTCATACTAATGCATACGTGGAAGCATAAATATACTTTGAAGGGAAACAGCTGTCTCCCTTACCTTTTAATTACGCAAACATGCATCAGAAGAAAAGTAATAAAGAGCCCGGTATGTTTAAAGCCAAGTCATTGCCATATGTCATATATTAAATGTGGTTCAAGTTGCTCTAATTGTATTTTCTTCATTCTTTATCACTTTAAGTTACAGTTGCTGTATTTCTTCTCTGCAAAGATTTCTTATTACAAATGAGAAATCTTCTCCTACTCAGTTTTTGTAAAACTTTAATTGGCTGAATGTGATTTTTAACTATTTTCCTAATTTTATCTAAGTATAATTTACAACATTCAAAACATTTATTTCTAGTCTTCCTGCTGTGAATGGTCATTAACTATTTGCAAATTTCTCTAACTTGAGCATGCTGTTTTAAAAAAGTTTATACTGCAGATATCTTCCATGAATGCAAGATAAAATGTTTTTTTCTATTCAAAATGTGCAGTGAAGTAATATTTTTGTAGTTCTTATATTCTTGCATTAAATTCAGAATATAAAACAAAATCTTTTATGTTTAATGATTAAAATAAAAGGCATGTAATCTGCTGTGCCTCTCTAATATCTGCAACGACCAAAAAATTGCTATTTCCAGCAGCAAGAACAGGATTTAGTCCAGTTTTTGTAAAAAATAAAAATAAAAAAAAGATATTTGCACTCAGTTCAAGTTTAATAAATTAGTTCAACCAAGTCTGCTTTAGATTAAGAGTGGACGGGCGTTTGTGGAACTATTTAATGCGAAAATAAAATAAAAGGGGGATTATTAAAGCTGAGCACTGTGTACCTAATCTTTTTCTATTTTAAGAATACCTCCATCTCCAATTTGACCAAACTTTTACAGATCTGTTGGTCGTGTGCCTGGAGAAATTTATTCCAAGGATGTCCAATTACCTCTGCACCACACTTTGGCACCTCTGATGTAGGCCCTTACCTTAACTTTGAGATCTCCTAGTGGTTGCATTTGAAATGTAGCATCTTCCATACCCAACAGATATTTAAAAAATGACTTAACAGATCAACTTTACTTATATTAGGGCTTCTTACTATAGGCTAAAAGTCTCACTCTCTTGCAACCTGAATAACATGCAAACATGTCTTGACTTGTAATTGAAAGAGTTCTCTTGAAATATCTTTTTACATCTTTTGTGTTTCCTCTGACTTTATTTTGTCACTAATTCCATAATAGCTGACTTATTTCCACGCAGTAACAACATCTCCACAGAAGAGTGTTGTTCATAGTCTGACCTACGAATATTCTTTAGGAGGCTTTCACTGATCAGAAATAGATTTAATTTGAGTCTTCAACCAACTTTTCAAGCTTAGTATGATCAATTTTAATCATTGCTTGCAGAAATTTAGGAAAGCATCTCAGGAAATTGTTTCGACATTGTTAGGTCTGATGAATGAATGGGATGTGCTGAAGCAGACTAAGCAGGGTATTAAGTTATCCTGGGAGTTGAGAAGCATAATAGTTATTTAAAGGGGCTGTGTAGACACACCTAGTCTGTACTCCTGCCTAGATTCTGCTCCCGACAAACAGATAATAACTCTTTGTCTCTGTTCACTGTGATCCATTTTTTTCTCTTTCTCTGGAGAGGGGGGGATGTTTGAAGGAAATGGGCGGATCTTGATGCTTTGCATGCTGAGTCACATGTCAGACTTGAGTGGGAGGGCCGAGCAGGGATCTGCCACAGCAGAATCTGGCCTCTCACTGGTGCTCTTCACTTCAGCAGGGGACAAGTCATTCTCACACTTGCGCACACACATTTTACACACGGTAAGTGCTTTGCATACCAGCAGGGGAGTGTTTGTGTACATGCATGTGATTGTGTGTGGGGGGGTTATAAGAAATCTGTTGGAACTGAGCTTTTTTCTCTTTGGTATGTTTTCCTTCCTACCTTAAAGTGGATGTCTGTTTTGGAGTCCAGGTGACAAGTAATTGAATAATGTTGCTTCAAGCATTTCAGTCTCAGTCTCTGTGCAGTGTCTGTTCATATATTTGTGTGAAGACATGACTTTTAAGTTTAAGAAATAGTTCATGGGTGCAGTCCATAAAGTCTATTTTATGGAAATATTTGGTTCTAAACTCAAACCTGGACAAATCTGCATGGTTTTACAGATTTAGTCTTTTTAAATGGTTTTCTTCTTGTCATTTTGACCATTTTTAAATGGCCACATGTACGTATTTACATGTGGCCAGTTTAGTTTTAATAATAATAGTAAATGATTACTTATAGTCAATAGTAAAAGGTTAGCCATAATTTTTTGAGTTTCTATTAAGAAAAACTTGCTATTAAGGAAAATCAAAGGGTTTCTTTCTTTATTGTTCTGGGATTTTTTTTGTTGACCCCCTTTAGATTAAGTTTCTCTTCACCTTCATTGTTTCTTCTCTGCTCTGCTGTCTCATCTTTCTGCCATTGTTGTGGTCGTGGTTTCTGGGCCTCATCTCTCTGTCATCCCAGTCTTTATTGTTCACTGCTCAAGCATTGCTCTGTCATAAAATCAAACTGTTGGAAAAGTCCAACCGCCCCTCACCTTTCCAGATAGTCGTCAGCCTCTGTTTTCCCTCAAAGGCATGCAGAATACACACTTTTACACACACACGGCTGTTGAAAGGAGCTTTGTTGTGGCCTCTGAGAATTGCCAGGCAAGAACAGACCGTTGCCTTTCACCAGCGTTTAATGGGACGCAGAAAAGGACATTTTTACCTTCTGTGTCTCTGAGCAAGACGGTTGGTGAGTGACGTTGGATAATGCAGCTTTACCGGAATCCAGCGTCATAAATTTGTAATGCAAAACATCTCATGAATGCAACCTGCACTCCGTGAGGATAAACTGATAAGGTTTCGATTCTGTAGTCTGTTAGTTTACATGATCTGACTAGAGGGAATAAGATGCAAAATATAAATGCTGGTTTTGTGTTTACACAACAAAACATAAGAACGAGAGGCATGAATAATAGTGACAGATATTGTTGTTTAAGGTATCTGTTATGAGTGTTTGGAGAAAAAAAAGATCAAATGGTGACTATGATACAGATACAGACAGAACATCAATAATCCAACTGTTTTAATATTAAATTAACAATGAAAACAGTGTCAAGTAGTGAGGAATACAAGTACTGTGGTTTCGAAACTGTTTTTAATAAATCAAAAACGTTTTTTAAGAAGATGCCAAAGTGACTGAGTCGTGTTTTCATTTCCCATTTCAAGTATAGAGTAGGAGAGCTCCTCCCCCACCTGTTGCTGTACACTGCTGTTTAGCTTGTAAGAAAGCTTCAACACTTTGTTTGCTTAAAGAAATACCATTTTGTATTCTATACGTTAAGTTCTTGTAAACAACTTGTCTTAAAATAGTAATGTCATAATAGGATATAATTTAGAATAAATAGGAATCATTTATGCTTTTTTCTTTATTGTATGAAAGAAATTTGATATACAGTCTGAGAATCACATACTAATCAAAATAGCTTATTTTAAAACAAACTGAAATTATGTTGCTGCTGCTCATGTTATGAGATAAGCAGTGCAGATTATAACCTTAACCAAAATGCACAAGTTTGTTCTTAAAAAGGATCATATAATGTAAAGAACAGATGATGCAGTAGAGATTGTACTTAATTTGTTTAATGAAGCAGTAATATCACGTGTAAAATCGATGATGAGTTGAAGAAAATAAATGCTCGGTACTTTAGACCTGGATATATCGTTCCTGAGTGCACTCTTGAGTTTTGTATGTGGATCAGTCACAGTCCATAAATACTCATCCTGATGGCCGTACAGAACCTGAATAACACCATCACGTCATACAGGCAGATTGCTGTGTGCTGCAGAGCCTGGAGACTCTTCTGATTACATAGTTCATTAAGAAGTAGGCATGTGTTATTGAGCTATCTATTCTGGGCTGATCAACACATTCCTGATTATTATCTGTTGTTCACATTATGTTTTAAAAAAGCAGTCATAATTGCAGGCACGTTAATCAACCCTATTGCATCCCACCATGTAGTGTTAACTTATTTATAACCATTCATTTACATTTGAAGGTTAAAATCTCTCCTGTGAAGCATTTGTCTGGACATTTGTTGAGGTCAGCCATGTGTGAGCACAGAGGTCAGATTTCTGATCTCCCTGGCCACATGGATCCATTCTTTGACAGTCAACCATTTCACAAATACAATTTGACCCAATTATTAAGATAAACATTTCTCCAGCCAGACTGACATTACAATCCCCTGGTTGTGAGCAACTAGCAAATAATGGCTTACTAAGCTTTAATTTAGCTTCTTCTGCAGAAATTGTTTAAAGAACCACCCTTTAGATTTTAAATTTTTCCCTTCTAAAAAACCTTTGTTAATCTGCTTTACTGTAAATACATATTGGTGTTATTCATAAATAAATTAGAAACAGCCTATTTTTTGTAGCACAGTTGTGAAAATATAAAAAGATAAAATTAGTGGGTTAGATGCAATTAATACCATTGAAAAGATATTAGATTGATTTGATTTTTGATTCCAATTGTGTTTTACAAAAAATATTTATTGCGGCTCATTTGCTACAAAAACTTCTGAAAACAGACATTTTTACGTATACTGTTTAGGAGTTTATTCGGGCCTGTATAGTTTTGTAAACCATAGAAATTCACTCAACTGCATTTATGTGAGGAATGTCGTTCAGCAGTGGAATTGCTTTCCATAATTATAGATGTCGAGATAGAAATTAAACAAACGAGTTTTGGATTGGGTTGTCAGAACATAACATTCCTGCATGCACTCATGCACTTTTTACATTGATGCATGCTAGTTTCATAATATGCACATAAAACCTCAAAGAATGCTGAGAAATCCTTTCCTTGTGAGCATCTCGGTGTCAGAAGCAGCTGAGGAGACTAGAAACACAACAACTCTCTTGTGTACCACCACAGTTGGGAGAGTGAACACATTCCACTGGCAGTCCAGACAAACCTGTGGGATCCCGCTGTCACTGCAGCAATTTGCATTTCTTTAAAAGCCTAGGAATAATTGTTTGTACGTTTTTACAGCGTACAAATGACATTTATCACACAAGAACTGAGCAGATGGGTTATATTCATCTGCTCCGATAAAATATTGGATCCTTTCATCTGCTATACCATCATATTGTATTATATGATGACATGATGTCCAGTTGAGACCCTTGAGAGCAAAGTGTACATTTCTTCATTGAGCTGAATGATGTCTCTGGGAACTCAGCTTTGCTCTGACTTTAATAACACAACAGACCCTGTTTGCACTGCCACTGCACCAATTTCCTCCTTTTATTAGAGTATAAACTGTCCAGGGCGGAAAGTGTTTGTTTAAGCATGCATGTTTGTCAGCCATAACCCCATGTGGTTTGGGGTATAAAACTAATCAGTGCTGGAGTTCATCCGCTGGAATTGCAGCATCTTCTCTTCTTATGAAAAGTGCTGGAAAAGTCTGGAACTGGAGAACATTTTAGATTTTATCTCTCCGAGAATAATTTACAGCAGCCCACAACCGTCTCGAGAACTTAGCATTTGGATCTTTATGAAACCAAATCCAGCAATGTTGAGATGAGATTCAGACACAGACCTCCTTTGTCTTGTCAGAGAATGTAAGAAATAGCTCAAAATAAGCAGATGGTTTTAAATGAGTCACATAAAAAAGCTTTTAGTGGATTTCTTATGCTTTGAGTTCGAGCTCCATATAAGCACTTAAGATTATTTATTCACCTAGCTTTGAAATAATGGTGGCGCTTGCACAAAATAAGTAGAACTTGATACTTCTGTATGTCATTTATTTAAAGATGTCGTGTTTGCTTTGGTATGCATAAGAACGATATTGGCAATAGTTTATAGCTGAAAACTTAATAGTGCTTTGGAAAAGATTCCTCATATTTTGTCACATGTCTTTGCATATCTATGTTTTCGCACAAAATTGTGAGATGCAAGGAAAATAATTCATGGTTTTGTAAAAAAAAAAAAAAATACAAATAAAAATCTGAAATGTTTTTATCCATTTGCACTTAATCCAATTGCTTAAAAAAAATTAAAAAAAAAAAAAAAAATATATATATATATA
>CAEFZY010069168.1:0-13630 GCA_903066815.1 Brachyrhaphis roseni
GCTACAACAGATCCCAGGAACAACATCAGACATCTCAGTCCAGAAATGTGCAGTCCTAGGCACAGCCAAGATACTGCAGAACCCTCAAGCTCCCAGGCCTCTGGTAGAGGACCCGAGCTAAGAGGAAGAAACACCACCCGCGGTGGGTGAGAAGGGAATTTTTTAAATTATATATATATATATTGATATTTTTTTATAAACACCAGAGCAATTGAGGCCCAGATCTACCACACCAGATCTGGGCCTGGTGTGGTAGATATATATATATATATATATATATATATATATTATTATTATTATTATTTTTTTGCACATATATATACATTGCATTTGGTTGTGAAGTATATAATACTTCACAAACAAGTTTGAACTTGAATCTCCGTTGAATGGCTATGTGCAATCGTCATTGCTGACATAATGACGTCGAAGCCTAAACAGGAAGTGTGGCAGCACGTTTCCCACGTGAACACACAGTGCAGCTGCAGTCTGAAATGCCGGTAGGTGAATTTTCCGGGATACGGTAAACCCTGCGAGCTAACATCTGTGTGGTTAGGTTATCGTTGAGAAAGCGCGTATAATGTTTTTGCCCAGAGTTGTTCTGTTCTGTATATTCCGCAGAATGTTACTCAGAAAAATGACAGTAAACAGATGAACGCATGTCGTACATGTCACAGACCCTTCCAGGTAGAAATCCAGGTTTATTTCTAAATTGGCGTGTTCCTCCAGCCATTTCGGCCTGGTTTTGATTAATGGTTGTTGTTTTGTTGTTGTTGTTGTAGCTTTTGAACAAAACATGTTACTTTACGGTGGGTTACTGATGTTGGGAGGTTTGCAGATCCGCTGAGCAGTTAGCATGGCAGCACGCAGGCTCAGTTTCAGAAACGTCACAGCCCTCGCCCCGATGGTCCGTGTGGGGACCCTGCCGATGAGGCTGCTGGCTCTGGACTACGGAGCTGATGTGGTTTACTGTGAGGTAGGCTGGCCACCACACGACCCAGAGCATTAAACCAGGAAATGCTGTTAAAAGGAACGCGTTGTTTTGTCTTTCCCAGGAGCTGATAGACATTAAAATGGCCCAATGTCAGAGGATCGTGAACGGTGAGACCTTTTTTCCAAAGCATCAGATGAACTGGCCCTCTCATTAACCTGTGATAATCTCTCTTCTCTTTTAATTAAAATTTGTGTGTGAAAAAAACAAAATAGACAAATTACAGTGTGGAGGTAAACTAAATTCATAACAACTGTGCGTTAAGAGGTGCACTGGTATTAAATTTAAAAATAAAATTAAATTGCAGTCTCAGAACGTTTCCTCTAAGTAATGCTTCTGCTCACCAACCAGTTAAAATGGAAGTAATTGTTTGACAGTAATTTCTCCCAGGATTCAACAGCCAGCAAGGGAAATTTATGCCACGCACAAGTAAACAAAGCAGCAGTGAACTTCTCCTTGGCACAGTTTACAGACTTTTTGTAATACTGCCCTGGTCAAATACCTGTGCAGTCCATATCAAAGTCCACTACTGTTTTCTCCAGCTGACCTGCAACAAAATAGACTACAACTGTTTCAAGTTGTTTAGTCTTCTTTCCTAAGCGTGTATCTTCTATAATGGTGCTGTGTCCGGTCCACCTCCAATGGGATAGTAGTTGTGTGGAGACCAGTGATAGGTATGTAGATTTGATTTGTTAGGAAGAACAGCACCAGAGAGCTGCAGACATTTCTCTCTGTCAGATGAAACAACAACAACTTACTTTGATTCAAAGCCTAAATGATGACAAAAAAAATTTGCATTTGTTTATTCTGCTGCCTCTTCCCGTTTACGTTTGGATCCAGTCATTTACATATTCATAACTGGTCTACATGTGATTAAAATTATTCTGGAGTCTTAACTGGAGTTTCTTAAGTTTTTTTTAAATTATTATTATTTCTTTAAGAAATGCTTAAAGATTTTTGTTTCCTGACATTTGCATATATGTTTTGACAACTGCTTGTGTGTGTATGTTTTACCAGATGTGCTGGAAACAGTGGATTTTGTGGCTCCAGATGAGCGCGTAATGTTCCGGACCTGTGAGAGGGAAAAGGACAGAGTCGTCTTCCAGATGGTGAGACCAAACACAACGGCACCAGCCGTCAACCCAGTCGGTATTATGCAGTGGCTGCCATTTCCTGCAGATCAAAATGCAGGACTGAAACTCTGTTTGAACACTTTTAGGGAACTGCTGACCCTGACAGAGCTTTAACAGTGGCCCAGCTTGTGTGAGTATTACAGAACATGCAATGGAGAGTGGAAGAAGCTCTGCAACAAAGCAGTTAGATAATAATTATATTAATATTAATAGTAATAAATTAATACTATTTGATACGTTAATCAAATAGAGCCGTATGGAGAGACCTATCTAGTGCAGAACCTCACCTGCAGAGCTGAACTTTAAATATTTTTGTTATTTCCATAACCTTCCTGTAACTTCTTTTAACAGTTCAGAACAGCAGACTACAAGGCAGTTGGCTAATTTAATATTTTTTGACATTTAAAATTCTCCATTACTTCTGAGCAACACATTCAGGTGAGACAATGGCAGAAACAGCATCTACAAGCTTCACATTTGTACACGTCTGCAAAGCACCACAGGAGGAAAACATGCCGTTTATTTGAACGGCGAATTTGTTCAATTTGAGTTTTTTATTGACTTGATGTCTGTCATTTTTTTCCATACGTTTCTATAGAAAACGATAACCAACGTGCTTGTATAATTCAAACATGTCAGTTGGTCGACTAAGTGAAGTCTTTATTTTTAGTGTCGGTGACATTTATTGGACTTTGAGTTACCGTACTTGCATGACTGAGCAGGAACTTCTTCGCCATGCTTCTGTTAAAGTTTCGGGATCAACGAAGCCTCACGTTTGACTCTAGAATACCTTAGAATATCTGATCGTGTTGTCATGAACTTTAACATTCACCATAGGATGGTGTTTTTTGTCATTTGTCTGAGTCTGTCTTTCTTTAGGGGAAATGTGTGTGCTCATCCACCTCTTGATTTTTGAAGGATTGTCATATGTATGTGGCAAAAAAAAGCAAATTATCCCTCTTGTGAATAATCTTTTTCAACAGTGGAATGATGAACTATAAATAGTCTGTAAATGGCCGTATAACCACTCCCAGATTGTTGGGCAGCAAATGTTGCTACTTAAATTCCATTGATGTAATTCCACCAAAGCGTTGTTTTAAGACACATTCGGATGTCTTAGAGCTAAAAACTCATGTTGACCAAACATGAGTTTTTATAGAGCTGGTCTCACTGATCAGAGATTTAATTAGCAGCAGATGTTTCTTTCCTCGTAGGTTCTATGAAGAAAGGAACACTTCATTAGTTTGAAGGAGTGTATTTCAAACTATTGAAATTTTCCACATGCAAACACCCTGTAGTTCATCCTTTACTGGTAAACTGGTGCATCATGATATAAGTGATAATCTGCTGAAGTGTATTCAGACTGTGTCTGTTGTTCAGGGAGAAGGATGTGGCTGCCATTGATGTGAACATGGGATGTCCAAAGGAATACTCCACTAAGGTAAGTTGATTTGTTCTGTTTTTATTCTTTTTGTGATTGTACCACTCGCATAAAAACAGCTGCTAGAGCAGATATCCTTCAGGGTAATCACCTGACTGTGATTGTGGTGCATATTATTTTGCTGCCTCTGCTTTGACCTCTGACCCTCTGCTCTGTGTTTTCCTTCAGGGTGGAATGGGAGCTGCTCTACTATCAAATCCAGACAAGATTGAAGCTGTGAGTACATCCACTAAAATATCTTTTAATTGACAAGGAATCACTTTGACAAGAGTTTTCTTGATCCAATCTGTGATTTTCTTCTTTGGTAAAGATCCTTAAAAAGCTTGTGACGGGAGTCTCGGTACCAGTTACGTGTAAAATTCGGATTCTGCCTTCGGTAAGACATCACACGTCTGTTATCAGATCAGGTTTTCTGAGCTGGTGAAGCTTTAAGGCCGTTCCTTTTCTAAATATTTAATTTTGTTGTAGTCCACTAACTTCAGAAATATATTTTGACATGTAGATCATGAACGCATGACACTGGAAATATAGGATCTACCAACTACTGCATCCAAGAAGTCGGTTGTGATTGCAGCTTTCATTCACTGATATTCTGATGGTAGTTATGATTAGATTCATTGTGCAGCTCTGCTATTCACTCTTTTCTTTCCACATTATAATTATGCACCACTTTGAGTTAGTCCATCACTCAAATCCCAGTTAAAGAAGTTGAAGTTTGTGATTCAAATGTGACAAATGCAAAAACAATATATATATATATGTTTTGAAAAATAAAATCTGCACTTCTAGAAGGAATTGTAAAACATGCCATTAAAAGGCTGACACGAGAAATGAAACAAAGCAGAAATGAGATATTGAAATAAGTTTGTGACATGGTGAAAATGAAAGATAACAGGGATGTGAAAGCAGAATGACTAACAGTTCAGTGGTTCATGTTGGTGGTTAACAGCTGGAGGAGACGGTCAGTCTGGTGCAGCGGATTGAGAAGACCGGCGTCGCTGCTGTCGCCGTTCATGGCAGGTAAGAGGCACCTCTCTTTCTCCATTATTACTGCAGCTGCACGAGATACATCAATGTTCCCAAATCAGTGATAGATGAGAGTCCTCTCTTTTGTTTCGATGTCTTTTATAAAGTTGCTTGATGGAATGTAGTGTGGTGCACTAATTCCACACCGAGACCTTCAGCATTTGTGCAGGTCTAACACTGTGCTGTATGTATAGTGCAGCACAGTGTTGCACAGTGTTCTATATGCACTTCAGTTCATATCAAACTGAAGTGCTATATGAAGATATTTGATACAAATATATCTATCATTAACCCCCTAGAGCTCTGCTTTTCACACTGAGGGTACACTCAAGCTTTTTCTTTATTATAAAAACATGTCAGAGTAGAACTATTTGTTTGCTGTTTTTTTATATTGTGTTCATAGCTTTCATGTTTTGTTTTGTGTTGTTTCTAAAGAATCCATAGATCATAAACATGCAAACTGAAACTCATGCGTATAGGCTGTTTACTATTTTGAGGTTTTACATGAAATAAAAATGGCCTGAAATGCCAAAAGCTCATCCACACAGATCGAGTCTGTCTGTTACTTTCATTTCATCTTTAAAAAGAAGTGAAAGTTTGAGATCTGTTGCTTTTACTTTATTTCCTACTATTTTATAGATTTGTTTTATTCAAATGTAAACTGCTTTGAAGACCCTATGCCATTGCACTTTAGTCCGTTAGTGAAGTTGTTCTTACAGTGTTGCTAGAAACTTCATGAGTGAGATATTTTCCCACTTTCTGCACCTTGGAGGTTGGTAAGGTTGTGCCACATTTTTATCAGCTTTCCAAAAAAAATAAAAAAAATAGATTTGTCAAAATAAAGGAAGCTATTTTCCTCTGCCAAAAGCTTTTAATCAAAAGAACTGAGTCTTTTTTTGTACAGCATAAATTATCGGACATTTTAGCCTGGACACATGACTTGGTTAAGTGAGTGTGAAGCTGCAGTGTTGGTTGCAGTTGATCCTCATGTCATTTTTCCGGCTGTTGCTCAGGTTTAAGGACGAGCGTCCCAGACATCCTGTCCACTGCGATTACATTCAGGCTGTTGCACAGGCTGTTTCAATCCCTGTCATCGCAAAGTGAGTATCAGTCGTCAGCCACTGCTCTGACTTTTTGTTTCACTAAAACACCAAACCAGTATAAAGGCAGCTACTGGGACCTTTCTGGACCACCTTTTCTCTGTCTAAAATTTCTGTAAAGGTAGTTTTAAGCAGAATTGACTTTCTAACCTCCTTTTTTTTTTTTTACCAAATGACTATTCTTAACATGCTATTTTTTAAAACCTTTGTGCACCAATGCGCTCTATAACAACGTGTTTTCCAGGTGTTACAGAAGAATCTAAAGTTTTATGTTTCAAAGGGAAAAAAGAGGCTTCTTTTTCCTGTTTTGTTAGTTTTGACTCATATTATCTTTTGAAAAATAACCTTACTAAATATGCACTCCCGCCCCTAAAAATTATGATTTTTTTTAAGGTAAGAAAGCAATCACTGCCTTCTGGTTCAATGTGAAAATGGTGAGCCAATGCAAATTGCCATTCTTATTTAAATCATTAATTAATCAAACACTTTTTTAGGCTCAGTTTCACAAGCCAAACCCAGATGTGATCACTGCCAGATCCCTAGAATCTAGAAGTCACTCAAAAAGAATCCTTCTTACAGCATGAGCAGTGTTTCCCCTGGGGACTTGGCCTTGGGGGCACAAGGGCTCATTTTTAGGGGTTACACATTGATCGCTTTTTAAATATCAGTAATCTGGCAGAGAACTGGAATCGGTGCATCCCTACTGTCTTTTCACAACAGAAATAACAGTTACGGTACTCCTGCTGATATTTGCATGAGAGCAAGCTGCTGCCATTAAAACAAGACTTGGCACGTTTAACCCTTCCTCGGTCTAAAGCGATGGAAACATTTGGACCCAACGGCTTTTTTTACTCTGTGCGGGGTCACGTGGAGTGTGAGCTTTTACAGAGTTTTTTTTGTGTGTGTGGTTTTGGAAACATACGAGACAACAGCCGGCTTCCCCACGCTCCGATAGGGACGTTTGCCCCACTCCTCCTGAGCGCAGCATGGTAAAAACACTGATGTCCTGCTTTTCCGTGCGCTCTCTTACATCTCATAAACCAACAGTCAAACATGGTGCTGGTTGTGTGAACGGTTTGGGGCAGCCTTGCTTCCTCAAGATCATAATGGTTTGAATCAGGAATTCTGCTCTCTGTCGGAAAACCCATCAGTACAATTATTGTTTCTGCTCCCTTTTTTTTTTTTTTTGGTCTTTTTTTTAATCCAAAGCAGTTTGCAAAGTTGCTTAATTAAATGTACTGTATCGCCTATGCTGCAGTGGAGGTTCTCTAGATTTGGTGAAGACCAACAGTGACATCGAGAAGTTCAGGAAAGCCACAGGAGCGTCGTCTGTCATGTTGGCTCGAGCTGCCATGTGGAATCCGTCTGTGTTCTGCAACCAGGGGACACTTCCTGTGGAAAAAGTCATGGAGGAATACATTAAATATGTAAGTTTTGTTACCTGTATCTGAAAGAAGGGAAGAGAGGGGGCATCTCCGGAGACGAAACTAGAACATATTTTTGTGTCATTGTATGTCTTACTATCATTTCATATTCATGGGAAGAATTGATGACTTCTATCGAAGTTTTCTATCCATGCAGGTTTCAGTTTGTTTCATCTAAAGCAGTTGACCACACTGTGCTTTAGCTAGCCGGGATCTTTTTAGAGAGTGACCAGGATGATTAGGATGAAGAATTCAAACGAGAATCATTTTATTTTAGGCTGCAGAATTAAAGTCTTTAACAAGATTCTATATTTCATTAATAACCTTTCATTAAGACATATTCTTAACAGGGATGTAACTTTTTTTAAAGTTGCTATAATTTCTCTATTCATAGTTACATATTTAATAGAGCATAATCACACAAACTATGGATAGATGTAGCAAACACTAAAAAAAATAAACCCTCCACCAAAAAGTGAAGTAAATAAAAAAAATTAAAAAAAAAGTGCAGAAATCCCTAATGTATGCTGCATCTAAAAACATCACAAATTACGGGATGGAATCTATATTCCAAAAGTGTAGGTGTTCCACAAAATGCTGCCGCATATCTCATCGCCAAAGCACATTTGGCAGCTAAATAAAGCTGAGCTGCTCACAGACTGGACTCATTGCATGAAGGATCACAGCTGACGGAGAGGTGGTTAGTGTGCAGTCAGAGCTCCTCCTCACTGGAACGGTAACTCTCAATTTCCCCCTAGAAGCTCTGGGGGGGAACCAGCAGTAAAGTGGCAGTCTGAAAGTGAAGAGCACACAGACTGCAGTTCTTTAAATGGACACACTTCATTTTGTGAAATGAGTCACTTTTGAACCCAGGGCCATTTCACTGCAGCCTGTGGGTTTACCTCCCGTTTTTTAACAAATTACAGAATGAACTTCTTTTAGTAAATCAACCCGTTGACTTCACAGTGCTTTTACTAACTGAGTTCAGCGTGTCAATGCAATTTTATTATAGTGATATATTCTACATTTCAATCAATGCTGACAATATGCCTCAAGTTTAAGCTTTTGGGTTTCCTGGTTCCAGGCAATCCGTTACGACAACCATGCTTTCAACACGAAGTACTGCCTGTGCCAGATGCTGAGAGACAAGGTGGAGTCTCCGCTGGGGAAGCAGGTGCAGGCTGCACAGACCAATGCTGAGATAAGGTGCATGAGTTGTGTTTTCTAAAAGCCCTTTCTTGTATAAACCAGGAGCAGAATGGAATATTATTAGTAAGGCGTCTTAGTGTTGTGTAAAGTGAAAAGATGTGATTTGACTGTACTGCAGTGAGGCATATGGACTGCAGACATTTTACCAGGAGATCCAGCAGGACCTTCAGGCCAAGATGGCCGCCCTTCAGAGCAGTAATCAGCCTGACAAACCTGTAATGGATGGAGATGTGACCACCATGGCTGTTAAGTTTGAACGGTAAATCTGTGAAATATCACATTTTAACATGACAGATGCACCTTTTTTTGACATGTGTGTGCCGTACAGGCATGGGTTTAAAAGTTTATCATGACATTTTGTAGTTTTTATTGGAATAATGATGAAAGTCTGGGTACAATGTAGTTAAAATGCGTTGGAAGGGTGCTTCTTACGTTTTAATCAGATTACCTGATTATATTTAACGTTTTGGTTTAGAGACTAAAACTGTTAAGTCAAATTGCAAACTGAGAGGCAACAAACTGATCAGTACATAAAAAGAGAAAAATGTCTGCACAATATTGTAAATGGCAGTCAAAAATAATTTTTGAGAAACATCGTGTGACTTGTCTGTGTTTGGAGGAGAGACTATCCACCACAGATCACACCCAAGATGTTTCTGCTGGAGTGGAGCCGCAAAGAGAAGCTCAAACAGCCGCAGTATGAAACGGTACGTAAAACCGTCATGTTCAGTCTGTTCAGCTTCTGGAAATAAACTCAAGAGTTTCACTCTGAACAAGAGGGACACTAAAGAACATTTTTAGGGCTGAGAAAATGACTCCTGTTATCTCTGTTATCTCGGTGTGAATGGCTCACTTTAAAAGTGGAGTATGTATCTTTTACTTAAAAAAATAGTTTTTTACATATTTGAAACTGTCACTATGTGTTTACAGTATGTGATGAGACAGATAATCTGTGAAAATATCTCTATTACTGTCATTATTTTTGTAGAAATCATGGAAATAATGTTGTCCTTTTGACATTAAAGGTTTAAAAAAACAGAAAGAAAAGCCAAATTCTGCTTATCATGATTGATTTGTAAGAGCGATCAAAAAGATGAAACATGGCTCTTCTCACAGTTTCATCTCCTGATGTGCAGTGTGCAGCCGGCTTCAGACTGACCAGCTCATGCAGGCCTCAGAAGAAAAAAACATCCAACATGCAATATTGCATGTAACAAATATGTTTCTAAAGGTTTTTTAAGTGCATGTTCCTTCCTCTTTTTAATGTGTTGAACAGATAGTGAGGCAGTGTGAAGTGCCAGGCAGTCAAACATGTCTTCCAAGCACGCTTCAAACAAAGCAGTGTGTTTTCCTTCCTTTTCAGGCGCAGCGCTCTCAGGATCGAGCGTTTCAGTCGACTGTGACTGTTGCCAACAAAAAATACAGATCATCCCTTTGGTTAGTACACACATGCGTGTTGCTTTTGTCCTCTGTGTGTGTGGGGGGGGTGGAGGGGGGGGGGGGGGTGGCTTCACTCAGGCAGGTCAATGGCAACTTTAGTTTAAGCAGAAGTATTGAAAACAAAAGGTAAAATGAAAAAACTGAACAAGCTTGTTCACTTCCCCCCCCAAAACATTTACCATATTCTTTGTTTTGTATTTTTGAATGTCACTTTGATAAAATCTATTGTCTGTGTTTTTGTGTCGTATGCTGCAAACATTTAGATTTTACAGTCAAAAATTAACCTGAAACATATTAGTTTTTATTTGCAGACTTTATTCAGTTCTGAAGATATGACCATGCTTCTGCCAGCTAGTAGCACATGCAAAGATCTCATTTAAATAATGAGATAAAGCCAGCACCATTTTTGCATCTGCAATCAACATGGCCACTATTTTTTTTCCACACTTACACGTCAGCACTCCTTATTTAGAATCTTCTAACATCAGGCCCTTCATGTGCACTTCCAGAGCCTTTGCTTGCAATACATGAAGCTTGTGACCTACTGACTTTCCCAAACTTTTAGAATCTTCTTTTGTGATGTTTTCCCAAACTCTTTCTGAAGAGCCTTATTTAGGAAAGTTAAATCATCCACAGTCTCCTGTCTAGCAGGTCAAATCGTTCTCTGTGGCGTCCAAACTTGTAGGACCTTCCACTTTCTCTGCCTGATGAACTCCTCTGTTGTTTGGGCTCATTGTCCTTGTTTACAGGAAAACCGTTTGTACGTTGTCATCGGTGGCTCTGCTAACTAGTCTGATCATTCATGTCAGGCTCCTCTGATGGGGAGAAGCTGTAGTGTAGCAGTATTTTATTGTGACAAGTAAAATGACTATAAAGGTCTAGTGAGCAATCGTAAAAGCAAACTTGGGCCAATTTGTTCACCTAGGCCCAGAAAATAAAAAGAACAGATGAAACAAAAAGGCTTGATGATGGTGATCAAATGCATTGATTGACTAATGGTTACCAACTGTGATGGCCTCTGTTTTTAATCACCTCTGTTAATCCATTCTTTGATTATTTGACCCAATTTTGCAACAAGCTACGTTGTCATAATTTAAGATGTTAAACTAATGCTTTCAATGTAAAAAAAAAAAAAAAAAAAAAAAAAAAGCCTTTCTATATGTTGACTCATCTTCAGTTTGCTTTCCTATATTCTATTTCTAACAGGGAGAAGTCGAAAAAGTTTGCAGAGCAAGCTTCTGCTATTGTCTGCCTGCGAGTGTTGGGTGTGCCAGAGGGTCGCATCGGGGAAGAAGATTCTGGCTTGGTCTGCAAGAGGAAGAGGGAGGGAAAGCCGAACTGCGGCGGTGAGGAAGGGAGGAGCAAAAAGCTGCATGTTGACATTCTGCAGGAAGCGGAAGCCCCAGACCCCACTGTGGAGATGAACGTGATGAGCAAAACCCGGCCACACCTCCAAAACAAGCAGAAGCTTTAAGGGAAGATCTCAGTTAAACAGAAGACTGGCAGATTTCTGCAATGTTTGTCTGAATCAAAGGACTGCAGATCAGCCTTTTGTTGTTCTAATATTTTGAAGCCTGGAACCTTCCCTTGGAGGAAACACTAAAATAAGACTCTTTCAAGATTTGCTTAAGTCTTCCATATTTCTAAAGGATTATTTTCCCAGTGGGATCAAGCGATTCCATCAGCTGGGAAAAAGCCAGGTGGCCTTAATGATGCTTTTCTTATTTCATGTATTAGAAACTAAACATTTGTTAAGTTTAAGTGGCGAGGTTTATATTTGTGTTTATAGGTAAAGCAGATCTATTAGTTCAGTTACATTTTTTCACAAAAATCATATAAACCTTAATGCCTGTGCCTTCCTGCTTAAAATCACCATTTAAAATTGTTCCCTTTTAGTTGTAAAACATTTTTTTGTCGTTGTAATTCTGTCAAGGTGATTTATACATATTTTAATTTACATTCAATCTTTATTTCTTATTTGGATGGAAAAGGCTAATTTGTCCTTATGGAAGCTGGTTTTCTGTTTTCTTTCTGTCTTGGTGACCAAACCAACTTTCTGATCGGTTGTAAGGACTGGACAAAACTAAAGGTACAATGAAAACATTTCAAACACTCTGCCTGAAATATTGTCTTTATAAAGAAATGATGTGAGATAATGCAGAACTGCAGATGTAACATTTTAGCTTTAAACACATTTATTCTCCTTGTACATTTTGGGGATGAATAGAAATAGTGGGTCACCTATACTGATCGAGTCGGCGCCTCCTATTGACAATTTTCTACGTGGGCGAAGAAAACAGTAAAGATTTTAAAAATCCTGTTTGGCTAAATGGCTTAAAATAAGACAGACTCCATGGGAGGATGATTGATAACCGTTTCATAACTTCAGTTTGTATTATTTTAGGATATTATTCTTTATGCTGTCGACTGGATAATGTAATTGTTGTAGCAGATTTTCCCAGGACAGAAAGAATTTTCCCCCAAAGGAAACAAATTGAGATTCTTTAACTGACAAGAATGGAGAGGAAATGTTGCTACCTTATTTCAGGATTTGCTAAAACTAAAAAGATGCTAATGGGGAACTTTGACCCTTTTGAATGTTTTGCTATTCAGGCAAAGACCCTTTTTGAACTATTTTTCTAGCCTTGTATGAACTTCTTTGGGAATTTCACTTTTCATCTGCGTTGATTATAGCTGTTTGTCAACATGAATGTTAAAGTGTCTCAAAGGAGCAAAAGAACCATATGAAACACTTCAAAATTTAGTTTTGAATCAACATCTTGTACATAAAAAAAAAACACATCAGTAAGTTACTGAGGTTCTAAATATTTCCAGTCCCTTTAATTGATACAGCCTTATTTAAAAAAAATAAAAATTCTGATGTAGCAAGACGTTATCTCAGCTACTGACTCAGGCGAACACTTTGATCGAGTTTATTCTTCCACCTCTTTCTGATCTTTGCCACAGTAATTAGCTGGTAACATTTCAGACATAATCAATACTATTGCTCCCTTTAAAACGAAGGTCATCTTTGGTAGGAAGAAGTCCCTGTAGTGCTCCACTGGTCAGAAGTTGAACTGTAGGACTGGACTGCAGATTCTCTGCGACATTTATGGAGAGAGACTTTTCTGAAATCAAACCCCCATGTGACCAAGGCAAATTAACTCCAGTCCACCAGGACCTGAAACAATTTTACTAACTTCTTCACTGAGAAAATTCTGAAAATTAGAGGGTCAAGCCCATTACCAATGTTGTGCCTAATCAATAGCAATCTGACCTGTTCACTTCACATCATGACTCCACCCAATCTGCACACAGATTGTTCCAGTCGCTCTAATCATCTAGAAGCATCCAGATCACCAGAAGCAGTCACTCAAGTGTGTCTGTTACTGTGTTGCAGAGGTGTGACCAAGTCACTGTGTTGCAAGTCTCAAGTCTCTGTCCTCAAGTCCGAGTCAAGTCTCAAGTAATTCAGGCAAAAGTCGAGTCAAGTCTCAAGTCAGGAACCTTTAATTTCAAGTCATTTCGAGTCGTTTTTATTTTTTTTTATATAATTTGCAATTATACATACAATTCAAATAATAGACCATTTGTTCTTTTTAAAATATGTATTTATCTCAAATGATAGAACATGTGTAGCTGAACACAAAGTATAAAAAACATTTTTAAATTGGACCACTTTATTGCGCAGTTCTGTTAAACTTGATATTCAATAAAAAAAGACGAAAATGCTGACATTTCTCTTCTTGCATGTTTTACAAGTTGCAGTTCGTTTGCCTCTGGGCTGCAGGTCTGAGGCATTTTGTTAGCATGTTTTCTATCATTCTTATAGCTTGATAGGAAGCCTGATCCAAACTGGCAACCCATAT
>CAEFZY010069181.1:0-129780 GCA_903066815.1 Brachyrhaphis roseni
CAGAGTGCAGCGCTATGGAGACTGCATCCTCTGTGCTCCTGTTCTGCTTGTATGCAAATTGATGGGGGTCCAGTGTGGGAGAGAGACAGGATCTGAGATGTGCTAGGACCAGCCGCTCCAAGCACTTGGTGATGATGGGGGTGAGGGCTACCGGGCGGTAGTCATTGAGTCTGGTTGGGTTGGAATTTTTGGGGATTGGGACGATGGAGATAGACTTGAAGCAGATTGATACCACAGCGCGGGCCAGAGACAGGTTGAAGATGTCCGTCAGTACTCCTGCCAGCTCCCCAGAGCACGTTCTGAGGACGCGTCCAGGAATGCCATCAGGACCCGCCGCCTTGTGAGATTTAATCCTGCGCAGAGCCGCTTCTACGTCAGTGGAAAGGAGAGTCAGCGGCTGTTGGTCTGGAGTGGTGGTTGCCTTGGTTGCAGTTGTGGGGGTCTAAGCTAAATGAAAAATTATAAATTATTTTATCATCATATATTATTTTTCCATGATGACTGGAGAGGCTCAGTATCCTGGTTTCTTGTAACCACATTACAAATGTCATTTAATTGCTGAATTTTCTGAGTGTATCTCATTATAAGTGTATCTCTGCTCTTCTTTACTTGCCTTCATCTCAGATTAGCTCAACCTGGACTGATGATTACGCTCCAGATGCTTTGCTACAATTGATAATTGTGAAAACAGTATGCTGCCTCTCAGGAAATGTCAGTTTGATAAGCAGAACCCAACCTGCAGAGAAAACCCAATTCCAGGGAAACTTATCATTCATAAAATGTCTTTGTGTAAAACAAAGATAATGACTGATGTCTGTGCATGAAATTAAAGAAATCCTTTGGCTTGGCTGAATTAGAAAATGAAAATAACCAAACCGTTTGTGATGAGTCTTTGACATCAACTGTATTTATTTATGTTTTAATACTTTGATAAAAGACCATTATCATGTTACTCTGAGCTCCTTGTAGATATGTTTATTAATGCTGATTTCCACTGAAAGTGTTTAAATGTCGCTCTGTCTTCTTCCTCCTTACAATCAGCTGTTTAATGCTGAATCAGCAGGGCACAAAATCATTTCACCAAAAATATATATACATGGTTGTTAAGACTCTTTAAGATGTTGCTTTTACAGATCAAACAATATACATGCAGTTATAAAATAAACATAGTTTATAAGCTTTTAGAATAATAGCCACTTTAAAATATAAACTGTTAGAAAATAAAGATTTATTTAAGATGTAACATGTGAGAGTTCATTTTAAGATCTTAATTTTGGAAAAAAAAAATTATAATCAGTAAACTAAACAAAAATAAAAAAGTTCTGGATATTTTGCCTTTTGATCGTCTAGTAAACAACGTTCCCTATAAACAGACCTCCATAAAATCCTGTTGGAAGCTGCAGAGCCTTCAGCCTTTTAGAGATTATTCACATTACAACCACAAACTACATGCTGCTTCATTGATATTTAGTAGATATATCAACATTAGGTTGTGTGATTAGAAAGTGGAAGGATGCATAGACTTCATATTTTCTCCAAAATTAAAGAAAACAAAGAAAGAACTTAACTGTGTGGCAGGAATTTGTAATCAGCAAAGGTTCCTCTGTTGGAAACAGAGGAAACTTGTCCCACTCACAGAATATGTCACTTCTACATAGTACTTTTTTGTGTCAATATTAAGAAATTATTGACTTAAATCAAGCTACTATATCCAAGCTACTATATTCTCTTTAGTTCATTTTATCTCAATTCAAGTGTACTGAGATATTTTCACTAGAAACTGGACAAAAATACTTGGTACGATTTTGTGTTTTTGCAGTGCATATGTGATTCCAAAAACAGTTATTTGGAATCACAGCTTATATGCTGTTATTCATGCTGTATTGTGTTTAGAAGGGTTTATTTTCTGAACTGCATACGGTAAATCACTTACTGGGCTTTAATTTAAGGGGCGAGTTTTATCTGCCAGCAGAAAGCATGAACCAGTCTGTAACAGCAGAACTGGTTTTATTGCTAAAATTCAAATACATTTGTGAAACATAAGAACTGATATCCTGAAAAGTGACAGATGACATTCTGACATCCATCTGAATAACTCGGTGTATAGTGGCAGCTTTAAGGAGATAAAACTAAACAGACTCTGTTACAAGAGAGGGGGAAGAGATAAGCAGGTAGACGAGGAGAATAAAACACGAACGGTGGATTCTCAGGTCTAATCTGGACGAGAAACTTTCACACAGGCTTTTCTTCCTCCACATTTCAGCGTAACCAGACCCTCTAACTCTAGACACTGAGAGCTCTTGATAGGCAGGAATGTGGATCCTGAGAACCCCAGGAGGAGGTTGGAGGGAGGGGGCAGGAATGCAGCAGCTTCAGAGCCAGTGGGAACCGGGCAGCCGGAGAGGATCACCCTGACCTGCGCTGACACCTCTGTCATCGCAGGCCCGGGTCTCAGGCCAGGGGAGGGCAGGGAGGACCGGGTGGTGGTCCTGTTCACCTCTGACAGCAGGAGGCAGAGTGTGACTGCCATGAGCCGCTGCAGGCTGCCTCCATTTACACCCACAACTGGTAAACATAATGCTGAGTATTTCACCATAAAACAGGTAAAGTTATTTTAACAGGATTTCTCAGGTACAGGATACATTGGAATGTGCAGCTGAGAGACAAAAATAAGATGCCCAACAGCGACCAGTGTGTTTGGACCTATGGTTGTTAATATAAATGTAATATCAATGCTTTGCATTTAATTGTGTTTTAAAGGGGCAGTAGTATGTGTTTTCTACTCACATAGTGCCATTTTATAACACAGAAAAGTAATTATGTTATCTTCATTTGTTGTAAGAATAGTATATATATCAAATTTGACTTGAAATTGGGCCTCTGTCTCTTTAAAAACTCAGAGTCTTTCTGAAGCCCCGCCTTCAGGAAGTCATCCCATCATGGCTCCTCTGTTAACTCTTTAACGTTTTTTACCATCATTTCACTGAGAAGTGGCTCCTATAATGAGCTCAGCTGGTGAACAGTTCCACCAGGTGCCTGCTAATTACTCCTGGCTAGTCTGAAGGAGCTGAGAGGTGGAGAGGTGCTCTGTAATGTGAAAACTCAGAGGAGGAGCTGCGTCTGTTAGCTAGGTCCAACCAAGCATTTTACATAGTTGAGTGGTTGCCATGGAGATTAAAGGACATGCATTAAAGAATCAAATCAACACTCCAGGTTTGCGTTTGATGAGGGAATCGTAATATAACATGATGATTTCACATGATACTGTCCCTTTAAACGTTCATCTCTTGCTGGTTGTTGGAGGCGATTGATCGATTTCAGTCGCTGCCCCTAAAATATCTGAATATTTTGTTATAGAATTGCGTATTTAATGGGGTGTCATAATTGTTCCACAACATTTTAAATTAGTTAAAATTATTGGACCAGTCTCTACAAACATTTCTAGATTTCACTTTGATCTGAAGATTTAGGAAAAAACCTAAATCAAATGAATCTGACTTCATAGGATTTCCTGGCTGTATATTAATAAGGTAATCAGTCTCCTTCCACCTGTCTGTCATTTTCCACACTAACATTTGCCATCATTTATGGTCTGAGTCATTAGCATGCCTGGACTGGCCCCTCTGGACTTATTTCACAGGCTGGAGCTGCTGCTGCAGACGGAGGGTCAATGGAGAGATGAAGCCAGCTGACTATTAGCTGCTCAGGTTGTGTTTGGTTCACAGAGGGTCACTGCTGTTAAGTAAAGTTCTGTAGAGAGGAGGGAGGAGAGAAAAATGTTCTGGTGATAAAATACTTTGAGCTTTGAGTAAAAGAACAGCTTAGAGAGCAGACAGTGACGGTAAACGCTCCTGAAACAAAAATCTTATTTTTAAATGGCTTCCATTGCATGCAAAGCCACATATCAACATGTCTTCCCCACATTTCAAAGTGTAAAAGACCCTGAAATAAATGCATGTTTAATTTTTATAGTTCTCTGGCTGTAAAACAAGCCCTCATCATCACCCCTCCACCACCATGCTGCTATGAATTTCTACCTTAGTGTAATTTGTTCAAAGGATGTTACACCTGAAGTCATTTGGCACACAAAGAAGAAAGAAAACATTTACTCCTCCGTTACACATATTATATCCACCTTTTCTTTTAATGGAACAGAAAAACACAACATTATTAAACTACAACCCATTTAAAGGAATTAAGATCAAATCAAACACTGAAATATTCTGACATAAGAGCGCTGTACCACTGAGACAAAACTGTTTCAACCCAGACACAAATGTCAATCCAAAAATAACAGAACCTCATGCAGCCTTGTCTCACCTCGGCATGCCGGGTGCTTGAAGTTGAAAGTAAAACTCAAGGAATTACTTTCTTGTTAGTTATGATTTAGAATTTTCTTTTAATATGAAAAACAGGATATTGATGTCAAGGAAAAAGAAACATACCTGATTGTGACAAAGCAAAATTTGTCACAATCAGGTATGTGACAAATTTTAACAAGACTTCTATATCTTGTTATTGCTGAACATTTAGGATTCAGAAACGGAGCAAATCATAAGCAACAAACATGCTTTAAAAAGTCAGTAAGATAGGAAACAACATGACCAAAGCTTCAGCTGGAATGATTGACTATCATAGAAACATGAATGCATTTATATACTAGAAGAAAATCACATTAAACCACATTATATGTTATTGTGATGCACTCATAAGAGATCACAGAAAAAGACACCCGTCCTGATCAGCTGTTCTAATGACTGTATACATAACAATAAACATTAAAACAAACTAAACAATCTTCATAATGATTTAGGGCAGTGTACCTGTAAGAAAGCCATTATACATAAACATTATTACATAATGGCTCCTCTACAGCATTATATCCCCTCAGAGAAACACCAGAATAACAGAGGAAGCTGCTCTGAAATGAAATGCGTCTCGTTTTATATTCTTTAGATGTTTTTGCCTCAGACTTTAAGCATGCCACCTGTGGTGCTGCTTCAAATATGAGACACATATATAGGAGATAAAAATGCATATCAATGTCAGTAAAGCAGCGACGTAGTCAGTTAGAGCGTGTCTTGTAAGACAGAGCAGAGCACAATTTAGAAATGACATAACAAGCATAGAGAAACATAAAGGCACGCCACCACAGTGGGATCTTCCTAACATACTGAAAGGAAATGGAATCATTCACAAGTTTCTGTCTATTAATGATTCTTTCTTTCATCTGAGACCAAAAAAAAGTCAATTGAAGAACCGGGTGGCTCATTGTTGGCTGGCAGTTTCTGCGACTCAAATATCTGTTAACAGACTGTTTCCTGGCAGAGTCACATCAGGTCTGGCACCAGACAGACACACAGAGGAGACATTAGTCAGCACTATCGTCTCTCCAGCTGCAGACACTGCTGTGCATCCTGCTGGGAGTTTACACATCAGCTCATAAGTCAGAGTTAATGTTTATCCTGATGTAGGTCACTTGCAAAATTGTTCTCACTGCAAAAAATGTCAAATCTTATCAAGTATGTTGGGTCTAGTTTCTAGTACAAACATCTTAGTACACTTTAAATAGGACAAAGGTAATTTAAAAGTAACTTCTCAGGAAGATATAGTAGCTTGTTTTAAGTCCATAATCCCTTAATAGTGATTTTAAAGAGTGCTTGTTCTATTGGCAGATAATTTCACTTATTACAGAACATTCCCCCATGTTATAAGTGGAACAGTCTGCCAGTGAAACTATAACTTTTTAAACTTAATAATAGGGGGTTATTGGCTTAAAACAAACTTCTATATCTTGTTGAAAAGTTGCTTGTTAGTTAGTTTTGTTTATTTCATATGTACTTAGATATTTACACCAGATACTAGACCAAATATACTTGGTAAAATTTGGTGTTTGTTGCAGTAAGAATGCAGTACTTCTGTGTAGAAAGTGTACAGGGTAACACATTTTGCTCATTTGACTCATGTCATACATGCACCTGCCTGTGTAAATTCACATTTACAAATTCTGCACATGCAAACACTTGAAATGTAACATGGCTGCTGCACAAAGCTAATCTTTGGCCGGTTTCCTTGATAGAGGCCATCATTCTGTGGCAAATTGCTAAAAGCTAGCATTGAAGGCAAAGTGACAAGGAGAATGCAAGGAATGAATCCTCTGCTTGTAATCTGAGGCTGGATGTGTCACGCTCTGGAGTTTTATCACCAACGCAGCATGGGATGAATTCCTCCATTTTCTCTCCACAGGCCCATGACAGAGCTTTCCTTTCTAGCCGGCCCTGCAGGGGAGGTGCAAGGAAAGGGAACCCAGAGAGGAGAGTACAAAGGAGGAGGAACGAATAGACTAGGAGCTGTTGATAAACTTGCAGAATAGTTCTCTGTTGGAAACAACCCAGTAGAATGATTGTGAGAGTGAGAAGGAAAAAGAGCAGACTGAGAACATGATTGAAGGGTTTCCTTTTTCCTAATCAGAAGCAGCTGAGTAAAAGGGCCAACAACTCAGGAACAAGTGCTAGGAAATACTTTAACAGGGCCGTGCAAAAGGGTTTATATCGTATGAAGCTCTTCCTACTTCAACCACAAACTAATTTACTGTACTGGGATCTTTTGTAACTGTAATGCACATTTATATTCATCCACCTGAGTCAATAACTAAAACCACATTTCACTGCAGCCGAGGGGCCATTCTAACACTTGGATATGTTTGGACTCTAATCATCCATTAGAACTCTGGATATGTTTTTAGGGTCGTCGTCTGCTGGTTAAACCTCCACACCAGTCTCAATTCTCTTTCTTTTTACTGGTTTTCTGCCAGGATTATCTTCCCTACTAGAGACTTCCTGTCCAGAGAGTTTCTCCACAGCATGATGCTGACCTGCAAAAACATAAAACCTTACCAAGGATTTTTGGTCTAGTTTCTAGTACAAATATCTTAGTGCGCTTGAATTAAGATGAAACTAACTTATAAGTAACTTTTCAACAAGTTTGTAGTTTAAGTGAATAATTCCTTAATATTGATTTTTAAAAAGCACTAGTTCACTAGATGTTTTTCCCATGTTAAGAGTGAAATAATTTAGAGGATACATTTTTTTTTTTAATCAATATTGGGGATTTTTTTTAAAACTCAAAACAAGCTCCTATATCTTGCTGTAAAGCTACTTGTGAGCTAGTTTTGTCCTATTTCAAGTGTACTAAAATATTTGCAATGGAAGCTAGGGAAAAAAAATATTGTCAGATTCTGTGTTTTTGCAGCATATTTCATTTTAGTGATAGTTTTCCTCTGAGGTCTTCACAGATCGACTGAATTCATACTGACATTAAAGGACACACAGTTTAGCTGTAAGTTTCTACAGACAGATGGGAAAACTGATCTTTTTTACAAATCCTTATCATATTTTTCACATTTTTATATGTGAACAGTTTTGAAAAATCATGTATTATTTATCTGAAGCTTCACTGTTGGTCTTTACTGACAATGTGACAAAACGTGAAAAGTTTTATTTAACCCAACCATAACATGCAGCTGATTTCCACAGTTTTTCACTCAAACATTAAGTGACTTGTCAGAGTTGTATTCACTAAAATGAGTCATCAAAGCAGCTCCATCGATCAGAGACATTTTGGTGCTCTGGTCATTCATAGAAACCTTGACAGGGTCTAATAACTCAACTTCACAATGTAATTCTTAAATAATGACTTATCCTAATTATAATGGCTGAGGAGTGTTTTGCTTTTTTTCTATAGCAATTCTCTAATTAGCATATTTTCATTATCTTGGCAAATGAATAATTTAGAGAGTGTGCAGCAGACATGAGGTATTAGACTCTGACACAGTGATGAATTTCAAGTGTCACCATACCCAATTTGTGTTTCAGTCTGTCCCAGGATGACATGAATAATTAGTTAAAGAGGAGACCTTCTTTGAGTCTTTGCAGGGAGTTACCAATATCATGAGAAAGTTTTGTCCCAACATCTTATTCACTCTGCTGCTTAATTGGATTTCTACAAGGTCGACTGTTTTCAATCAGAAACCACGACGATTTAGAAAACATATTCATTTTCTCATCTGAATGTACTGAATCTGCCTGATGACACATTTTCTTGGTGTATCTCTGATAAAAACAAACAGTTTCTTTCTCTGTTGCTCCATATGTCCAACTTTGTCCTCTATCTTTCTCTGGTCCAGCTCAAAACAGACCGTTAGAATAAGATGAAAATAAAATGATTTATGTTGTCGTCCCTCCCTCCCCACTTGTTCAAAGTAATGAGATTTCATACTTCAGCTGGCCTGACAGATGGATTGGAAATTAAAAACCTTAGATAAGTAATGCCTTTTTGATGTTGGACTGGGAATAACTCACAGGATCTGATTGATTACAAAACTCTTGTGACAAAGTGCACATGCTGTAAGCGACGGCATGCCCATACCACTGCATGTCACACATTAGTTAATGTGGCAGGACCGTTTGTGAGAATTCACTTTGAGCAAATCCTTATTTTCATTCATTGTACAGCATCAGGACATGATGGGGTCGATTTTTACTGCACCGATTGTTGTCAAACCGAGAGCAGAGGCTATGCATTATGCAGAAGTAGACATTTCACCTTCAAAATGACAGCAGTGCAACAGTATGAATTGTGTTTCCTGTTGCAGAGATGCATACAGTTGAATTTACCTCATTTACTGCTGTGCTAAAGCTTTAAACTGCACAAATACAACAAGCAATTCATAGAGAATGTGCAGCGATGTTAGATGTAATGTTTGTACTGCCATTTATTTATTTTGGATTAAAGCTACACCTGGAGCTCTCTTTGTGTTTAGCTGTCTAGCTTTTGCTTCCAATAACTTTTTGTTCTCTCTGTTTTTGGTTTTTATAGATAGCGCACTTGACCCTGTCATGTTGTACTAAATCACGTCTCTTTTCTGAACATGTGTAGAGAAGTAGTTATTCCTGCTAATAATGATGTCAGTCTCTCTTTCATTACTTTAGCAACACACCTGGCTCAACACGTCTCTGTTTCTCTCCAACATGAAAATAAAACTTCTGCTCTCACTTTTATAAACAGCTGGTTGCTCCAGGTAGCTTTCTGTTAAAGGAAGTCTTTCTTTCCTTTTGCCAAAAGCTTGTTGCAAGAGAAATGACTTAATGTAACAGACGTGGCTTCTTTATATGGATAGTTTATATCCAGTCACATTTCATGATCAATTGAATTTGACATAATATTTGATAATATTGATTAAACTAGACCATATGTTACTGAATTTGGTCTGATTGGATTTTACTGCTACAAACAGGATTGATCTAATAATGTATTTCAATAAAACTGGAGAATAATTGTCTTGTAAAATGCCTTGTGATTAAATTTGCTATCAGCTTTTGCTATATAAATGAACTGAACTGATTTATTATATACTTGACTGCCTCTGTTTGAAGTTTGGCGTTCGATCAGAACCGTTTGCTGCATTTAAAACTTCCAGTTTAAACTGACAAACTCCTGTTAGTTTTAACACTTCAGCAAATTCATCCAGAAACAGAAACATCGACATAAGTGAGACCTGAGTTTATCACCGACTCACTTCCACAATGCCAGGAGGAAAAGTCTCGCTCCAATTATCCCTCCACTCACCCTGGTCTTTTAGACCTCCATTCTGGTTGATTATTTCAGAAAACAAAAGGAAGGAGGTTTAATTTGTCCCTCTGCTGATTGTGCAGAAGATAGTTGAGAACAGACGGCAAGGAAGTGAAAACAGAGAACCTCTTCCTCCACTTCGTATGCTGGTAAACATAAATCAAGTGATCCTTTGACATAAGTTGCATTGGATGTTGGAAATTAAGGTGAGATATTTATTTTTCATACATGCAAATAAATATTTCCTTCACACAAACCCTCATTGTTTACATTTTCAGTTTATCTTAAGAACTAAATATTAATCTGAATGAATTCATCTGACCAATGGACTTTATTTTTCTAATTTCAGTGTTTGACCTTTTCATTTGCAGCTCTTGTTCTGCCTTGCATTAGATGCTTTCCATTACATCGGCACATGCAGCCAGTATTTGTGAACAGACAGCTGTCTGCTGCTCTGAAGGAGACAGAATGGAAATATTGAACCGGCTCATTCAGGGAGAACACAATGCCACCAACACAGCAGCAATTCATCAGAAAAAGTGCTTGATGAGCAGAGTCTTCACTCCACTTTCAATTTTTCATCACATATTTAGGACATGAAAGTGATTCTCCTTGTGAGGCGAAGGTGCACAGTCATCTGTATGAAAAGTGTTTATAGTAATGCAGAATGTCACCTGCTGCTGAAAGACAGTTTTTAAAAATAGACGTCTTGGTTGATTGGTAATGCCAGAGTGTTTTTGGAAGTCATATTGATTTGGGTGTAAAAATAAAGCTACGCTCTTGTTATCTGACTAAAAGCAGAACTTCACCTTTATTTGTGAAATAGTCATAAAAACAAAACATGCAAAAGCTGAACAAGTGGAGAATAAATGACATGACAACAGAACAAAAAGCTCAGATTTACTTTACCTGCTTTACTCCAGGTCACCCCAAACGTCTCTGCCAGAGTTTAATGTTGCGTTTATTTTACTGTGAAAGTCGGAACTGGGGGGTAAAAATGTTTTAGTTAAAGTCGGAGAAATCTGGATTTCAACATGGCGAAATCCCAAGTAGTTGTCGTTCATAGTGCCTCTTTGGAGTCATTTTAAGCTGTACTTTCAGCCTGCAACACCACCTTTAAGTTGTTCAGATTAGATGTAACATTGATTTTATTTTACATTGATTTCTTGTGAAATAAGTTTGTTTTTGTCACAGTTTTTGTTGTTGTAAGTGCGAGGAGCGGCCATATTGAAACTGTGATATTTAACACTGGTTCATGAGTTAGAGCTTGAATCCACTGAGAGAATATTTAATAGCTTCAGATTCATATTTTAATGAAATAGATTTTTTTAGTTCAAGTGTCTGAAGTGACACATTTTGACATTTTTGGTTATTGTCTCTGTCCAATAAATTAAATTTAGAAAATGTAACAGAATATATTTTTCCTGGCTGAATAATGTGGCATTACCCAAAGTCTGTCCTGATTGGTCAATGCTTTGCCGCTTCATTCTGGTGCTTAAAGCCGAGCGGTCCGTGAGGTTCCAAGGTTTTCAATTTCTCTTCTGTGTTTCCTCTTGTTGTAAAATCAAATTTTCATTCTTCATGATTATTTAAAAACATTTCTGCTTCAAAATCAGTTGAAAATCAACACTAACCATTTCAGAAAAAACTACAGTGCCAGCTAACAAGCTCACTGGGCATGCATGCTTTTCTGATTCTCAATAAATGAGACTGTTAATTAATCACACAAACAAATACGTACAAATGAATAAATAAAGACGGATTCCAGGAGCTGCCTGCGCTGCTTATCTCTTCCCAGTGTCTCTGAGAAAACAGTGGGCGCTCTCATTAGGCACAGGGACGACATCTAGTGATTCATTACCCGCTTCATGCAAAACCCTGCTATTAAAACTCCAAAAGCCATTAGAGAAATCCATAATGAACCCCAGTAGCAGCAGGTGCACACGGGGGGCTGGCTCTGGGAGATGACACAAACAACCCCGCTACATGACAATGTGGAATCCTGCAGGCCATTAGCATCACTCTGCAGCTGGCGGATGGCATAAAGACGCTAACTGCTGCTTTTTAAAGTTAAGTCCAGCTCGCTTCATTTGCAGTTCTGTACATGTGAGTGGAGCTCTGTTTGTTGCCGTGGCATCGAGGTGTTAGTCAAACATGGCATGGCAGTATTGACTGCAGCCCGTACACTGAAAGGAGTTCAGAACAGGATCAGCTTAACATGCATTATGGAGGATCAATACTGGCTGCAGAACAGAGCAATGGGCTCAATATTGGTCTGGCTTCACTGCCAGCCTGTTTGGCCACTTAAAACTTCCCTTCCTCCCGCCTTAGAGACCAATAACAGCTGGAGGGGAGTTACTCTTCTGCACAAAAACAGATTGATCTGGTGTGAATTTGGTCCCAGGCTAAATAAATAAATATCTTGAGACCAGCCTGAACAAAAATCAGCAAACCTAAAACAGACAGCAGAGGAGAGACGGAGAGAAAATGTGCGTTTGGTCCCCTGGGTTTCAGCTCCTCGTCATTATAACCTTAGTCATACTTCAAACTTCCTTTGCTTTTATCTTTGACACACTCCATCTGCTTCTCATCATGTGAAACCCCAATATAAATACAGTACCAGGCCTGTGTGGTTTATAAGGCGATGCACAGCCCAACTGCATGTTACTTCTAAGCATTCTTAGAAACATGCGCTGCGATATTATTGGCTTAAAACGACATATCAGGCAAGAACCGTCCACATAAAAAGCATTTCCAGGAATATCTGGATACAGCTTGTGCTTTTGAACCACCTGAATCACATAAAGGTGCTTTTCAATAAGTTGCTGTAACTTAAATTATAAAGCATGATTGACTGATCTGTTCATTTAATATCTGTTCATTTTTAATGATATCAAAAATGCAGTTTTACAATTTTTATTGCAGAAATGTGAGACTAGTGACAATATCTCCAATTTCTTTTGGAGTTATTGTTTGGATTGATTACTGCATCATCAATCCATGGAGCATAGAGGAGATCAGCATGTTGCTCTGCTGAGGAAGCCCAGGTTGTTTTTAATATCAACCTTCATCTTATCTAATTATCAAACAAGTAATAAACATTACATTTTGTCAAAATATTCTCAAAATTATTAGTCAGATATACTTGAAATATGTTGATAAATGTTCCAGTTACTGCTAGTCAGAGGCAACTCAAGCAGTGTGTTTTCAGCCTTGATTTGAAGGAACTCAGTGTTTCGGTTGTGTTGCAGTTTTCTGGAGGTTTGTTCCAGATTAGAGGAGCATAAAAACTGAATGCTGCTTTTTCATGTTTGGTCTTCTCCATAGACCGCAACAGAGCAACATCATGGCATTTTATATATTAAAAAAATCATTGTTGTTTATCTTATGTCATTTCTAATTTCCAACCATCTAAGTAAATAGAATCACTTAAAAAATGTAATTTATTACTAAGAAAACGTGTTGACCCTCCATTTCAGACTCAACACTCTGACGCTTGGACTGCAGAAATTTCAGTCGGTGGTGGCAGAGAGGTAATCACACTGAACCAGGTTCTGGTTCTGGTTCTGGTTCTGCTGGAGATTTCTTCCTGTTAAAGGGGAGTTTTTCCTCTGCACTGTCACTGCATGCTCAGTATGAGGCACTGCTGTGATTGTCTCCTGTTGCTCTGTCAATGTTGCAAGTCGATGACTCGATGTAATCTGCTGGGTTTCTTTAGAAACATTTTGAATAATTACCAGAGCTTACTGTACTGATTGATAACTAGAACCAAGTGATTTAAATGTTTTTTTTGGGGGGGTTTTACCTCGAGAAATAAAACTGAAATGCATTAAAGAACACAACATCCACACTCACCTTCCAAGAGGAGATGACTTCCACACCAGCTGACCTGTACGTTCCCATCAAACCCAGAAGCAACAGAAAAGTGTTCATGCAATTGTCACACCTCTTGGTGAGAGTTTGCCTGCCTTCCGACAAACTACCCCGCATGGTGTGCGGGTAGTTAGAGGACGGATCCGTGGGGAGAGCGGCCTGGAAATGGAGTATGTCCTGGGTGGCAGTGATTGCCCTTCTACTGTGTACCTCTTCCCTTCTTCCGGGGTATGCAACCATGAAGTCAATCAGCATGACACCAGGACATCAATCATTCAAACTCCCTTTGGGGTGACCTGCTTGCTCCAGGAAAAAGCAGAAAAAAGCTGTATATATATTTCAAAGAATGGCAGTAGCAATGAGGTAGATTGTTCCAGCTCATTTCTGCTACAGGCTGCACAGTGCAAGTTACAACTGCATTGCATTTATCATTTTTAGTGTGGTTTTTAATCTCGCGGCTCTCCCTTGTATTCAGTGATTCAAATGATGCATTCTTTTTAGTCCCTCATTTCTTCCATTTCCACTTTCTGCCAAAGGGGAGAAAATAAAATTTTTCCTGGTCGATTATCCCACATCCAGTTTTGCATCCTCCTCCAAACAAATCTCCTGCTCCAAAGGGCCCTCGCCCCCATTAATAATTCCCTCTCTAATCTTCTCTTCCCATCTGATCAGGTCTTTTCTTCACAGCCCCTCTCCATTTCTCACCTGCCCAGAAACTCCATCAACACCTCCTCCCCTCCCTCTGTGCAAGGTTCACTGCTTTTGATGTCCTGTTGTTAGCTTAAAATGAGTTTTAACAACTGTATAATCTGAAATAACATCGCCCTAGTCAATTCCTGAAAGGGTGGGGAGAGACTAAGAAGAGGTGAAAGAGAAGAAAGAGCATGTTCTGATCTAATGCATGTTCCCAGGACGTGTAATGTAATCATTTTTGTGGAAAGGGGCAGGAGAGTGTGTGCAGAAAATGGATGGATGAGAAGGTGGGCAGGGTGGTGAGAAAAGGGGAGGCAGATGGAGTTAATCTATTCAGAAACCTGTAGTTGCTCCTCTCAAACCACTCTGACAGGCAGGAGGGAGTTGGTCAACAGATCAAAATGATATTCTCATATGATTCTCACATTTCATTGGCAGATGGCAGGCATGTATTCCCACATGCTAAGGATGTAATACGTGATAAATGATCTATATACGGTAAATTCTGACTTTGTAAATGTAGTGGAACTTTATTGCCTTACAGAATGAAGAAGTTGGATTTAAAATATTCTATATATGAAATGTTGATGTGCCCGGAGTTTGAAAGCGCTGTGAGCTGACATGCTTGGCTGGAAGTTCTTCTGATATTTAATTCATAATCATTATGCAACTCAGCACCGAGCTAGCCTTTGGTCGACCTCGGTATTCTTTGAAGATTTCATTATTAGAGATAGCAATCTCCCATGCTGCAGAGGAAAGAGGACCACAGTCTAATTCACTCTTCCATGACTCATCATTACACTCCAGAGCTTCGGAAAGTAGCTGCACCACCTCCTTACTGTCTTCATCATTACTAATCCCCATTTCCTTCTTCCTCTTCACCTAGCATTAAGTAGCCAGCCCTCCTCCCTCGCACCATTCCAGCCCTTGGTATTAGATGTCACTAACAGCACTTATTCACCCTACAACACGCTAAGAAGCCCGAGCTCCCTGGCTGGCAGTCCCTGGTGTGGTCAGAGTAGGAGGCCAATTGTGGCCAAGTCATTGATCGCAAGAAATAATGGATCTGGCGTTGGCTGATAATGCATGATGTAATTGTCAAAGGAGTTTAATTATATGCTTATTACAAGGCGCAGTGAGCATTCGCGCTCTCTTCCCATTTACGTCACACTCTGTGCGAAGGCCTCAGAAACTAAAGAGGGAAACATTTATTTCAGCAGACAGAGTGAAGGTCTGCATACATTGTGCACATCTATAGAAAATAAAACATCTGGAGGAAACGGTTTGCTTTTATCTCATTTCTAACAATAAAATTAATAAAACAAAAGCTTTATTTACTTTATTTAGAAAATGTTGAGACTCTTTGAAGCCAACATGTTGAGTTATCAAAAAGCTGCAGTTGATTCTTTAAAATCACCTTTCACTTCAGTCACATCATTTAGAAAATAGTTGAAACCAATGAAGAAACTAGAAACTTTCATCTAATGAGCTATATACTTCTATTTTTTTAAACTTTTGGCCTCATCTTTTGATATAGTTCAATGCCAATTTAAGTTAATCTATATAACACATTTAAAATAACCAAACTGCTGCACAACACAAGAGAATGAAGAGTTGATGGTCCTATTGGAATATCCAACAATACTGAAAAACATCTGTGTTTTCAATTTGAATTTAGTGGAGCTGACGTTGGTGGTGGAGTTCCACAGGGTTCAGTACTTGGTCCCGTACAATTTAATTAGTGCATTTTCCTATTTGGTCCAGTCATTAGACGCCACATGATCTCATCTGTCTTACATAAATGTTTTGGTAGCCACTTTGGGAAAGTAGGCAACATAATTTGTTGCTTCTTCTCTGTTGATCACTGACTTTCAAGGGTTTTCTTAAAGCTGGTTCTCCATGCACAGCATAAAAACCTAAAATATCAAATTAATCCTTCTTCATAGATCAGGAATTATGGAGAAATATTGATGGTGTTTTGGTAGGGAATGAGGGATATTAGACAACTCTACTTGTTAATGTCATATAAGTCCATCCTGGTGTAACAGAGTCTAAGGCTTAGAGTAAGAAGGTATTTTTGACTTATAACAATAGCTATCAACCGTTAATATATGTCTTTATACAAGATCAGCAACTGACTTTGAAGTAATTGTTAAGGTCCTGTTAATCTGAAATGTTAATCTTAACACCCAGTCGTCCTGCCCCCCCTCCTCCTCTCCCTCCAGGCCATGCTGAACCGTAATGCTGGCCTCATCGCATGTCTGAGTGCATACGCTACACTGAGCAATGCTTTTCAATTACCTGCACTGGAGCCCCAGACCAAAATACACAGCACATATTTTTGAGGCAAAATGCTTAGGTCAGAAGCAGCGAGAAATAAAATATACCCCATGTCATTTAATTTGACAGTTGTCCTTTCCCAGCTGCTGAATAGAGGTCGTCAAATGTAGAGCTGTCAGTGTGCGGCTGTACACAATGCGCTTTACATGCACATTCAATACAGGCATGTTCATGAATCACAATGTTTGTGCTGGGATTTAGATTTTAAGCAGTTTGCATTCATAAACAATAATATCCTGTATAGATTATTTACGCTAGCAGGAAAACGGAACCATGTCTTTTATTACCGAGTCATACGAGCCTCTGTGTTTTCTCAGCAACATATGCAGCCTTGGAAACCAGAGTGGCACATTTAAAGGCCACTTAGACTCTTAAAATTTAAACTGATCATTAATTCATTTTAATTCATAATATATGAATTTACTTATTTTTTCCAGTGATACAAAGATATTTTTAAGAAACTGTGATAGCAAATCTTTAGCATGAGGGGAAGTAAATATTAATATTTAAAAAGCACAGAGCTCAATGGCATTTTTCAAACATTCAACATCAGCACCAATTCCCCATTGGACATATTTAAAATCTTCTCAAAATCTTATTAGACAACTGCTTACATCTGTATTCATGGACTCATCTGAATTTTCCTCTGCTAATTAATTATGTGTAAGAGAGATATGTATCTGCTGTCATGTCCAGCATGCTAAGACCAGTTTTATCTGGGACTCAGATTGCTAAATAAATGTCATTAATCATGTTTTTGGGGTTGAGATGAAGAAAAGCAAAGTGCAGGAGGGGGTTAGCAGGAGAGGTGTTGTAAATCTCCTGGTGTCCGCCCATGTTGAGCGCCACATTAATGAGCTTCAAGTAGGGAACAGAGGCTCTGGTCTGCTGCGTAATGGTGTCCTCCTGGAATACACCGGGGTGTGTGCGTGTACTGGTGTGTGTGTGTGTTTGCTACAGGGAGGAGGAGAGCTGGGATGCATGGGGTTGTTTGTTAAGGGTGAAACAGGACGCCTCCGATCACTGACTCTGAATGCTGCAGACGGCTGAATGTATTTGCCCCATAACATCCAGCTGGGCAGACGGCTGGCAAACACTGCAAAACACTAAATCTGACCGAGTAGTTTTGGTCCAGTTTCTAGTGCAAATATGTTAAAATACACTTGAAATAAAACAAAACTAACTTTCAAGTGACATTTCAGCAAGAAATAGGAGCTTGTTTAAACAAATAATTCCTTAATATTGATGAAAAACACTAGTTACCCTAATAACTAGTATTGTTCATCAATATTGAGGAATTACTAATTTAAAATAAGCTTCTATTTCTTGCTAAAAGTTACTTGTAAGTTAAGATATTTGCACTAGAAACTAGACCAAAAATGTTTGGTTAGATTTTGTGTTTTTGAAGTGTATTGAGACATTTCCTGTATTTACAGGAACATCCCATTAAATGACAGTCAGACATTATATTGATCCATTACAGAGAGATTAATGTTTACACATTTACACATTATGGCTTACAGCCAATGAAACCCAAAACGTATAAAACACAGTGGACTTTGATTTCTTAGTGGAATGCAAAAATTATTTTGATCTGAAAAGTCGACTTCATTTGATCAGTGATCAGCAGTTGTAGCTCAGATTCTGGATACGTCTCAGAGTCCAGGCCCTTTCAGTGCCTCCACACTCTTTCATGGACTTTGCTTCACAATCCTTACTACTACTGTTCCAGAGATTTTATCACTTTTTTCTTCCACTCAACTTTAAAAAAATATGCCTGAAACCATCACAGAACAATCAAGTTCATTAGCAAAGTTCTTTTTGTAACAATGTCGTACAAAACTACCCAGCCAGAAGTTTAACCCCTTACTTTAATTAGCTGTAACAAGACCAGAACAAAACATTTTGTAATAAAAGCCACTTGCTTCGATTCTTAATCTTTAAAAATAAACTATTGAACATCCATCATCCATCCATCCATCCATTTTCTGTGCACCTTTGTCCCTAATGGGGTCGGGAGGTGCTGGTGCCTCTCCAGCTACGTTCCGGGCGAGAGGCGGGGTCACCCTGGACAGGTCGCCAGTCTGTCGCAGAACTATTGAACATAAACATCTTTAATTTTTTGAACTGATGACTGAAACAAAAAGACATTTTGAAGATGTTTTAATGAATCGAGATGCACCTGTGTGATATGACAGTGATTGTTCCCTGAAAACACAATCGACCCCACCTGACGGCTCATCTGATGGCTCTGTGGAGCGTCTGAGGCAAAACAAAAACCTCTCGTTTCCTCCTGAACATTAGTTTGGAGGTTACACCATGGTGCTATTTTGCAGCATTTAGTAATTAGGTAGAAATGCTCAGATCAAATATGGAACAACAAACACCAGCAGTTATCTTTTATAATCTCCTGTATGGAAATGAGTGTTTGATTTTCTCCTCATGCAAATGAGATTTTCAATTAACTAAAGAAAAAAAAATCTGGGGCTTGGCAGAGCGTTCAGTGCTTGCCTATTGTGTCCTCCCCACACACAGAAATAAATTATGAATACCTAAATAGCATTTCACATTTGAGATAATTATAGTGCAGAGAGAGAGAGAGTACAGAAGAGAAAGAGAGCGTCTTTTAACATGCAAATAAAACACAACACTTTGTTTTTCCTTGCAAAGATCAATCATAATTGGGCAGGTACACACAATCACTGGGGTAATTTGATGACCCATTTTATTTTTGGATCACGCACCCCAAATCTCTCTGCTCCACTGCGACGTGTTCGGCTCTGCGCGCGCGCCGCATTCACTCACTGGAGGAAAAGAAGAATACTGCTCATTATCAAAGGTTTGCAGCACACAGCCACGCTCACTACTGCAGGACGATACTCCATACCTTAATTCCTGCTCATATTCATCGTAATGTCAACTCATATTTTGCTTTCCCCTGGCTGCGTTTTGAAGTCTGCATGCTTTTAAAATAAGGAAGGACACTCTGATCCCTAGTTGTTCTGAAATGCTGACTTCAGAGTTAAAGAGATGAGAGCTGAAAGCGACTCATGACTGATGGTGGATTGTTCAATAATGGACCACAGAAAGCTTTAACATGAACCGCAAACACATAAAGAAAACACGTACATAAATGCAGAAAGTGGATATTAAAGAGCATAAAGTTCCAGCCTGATGCATGTTGGCTCTGTTGCTTTCTGCACACTCCCTCTGGGCTTTTTGAACATGACAGAGATGATGCCCTGATTTAAACATCAGATCAACTTTGTCTAACGGAAGATGTAGGAGTGAAAAGATCATGGAGAGGTCTCGGGTTCAAATTCAAAGCCTGTTTCTTTAAAGCGTAATGCGTGACTGTCACCGCATGTTTTCACACACGTCCTGAACGCAGCAGGAAGTTCAGTTCTGTCTCTGTGGGATTAGAAGTGCAAAAAGCAAAACTACTTCATGGAACCCGGCCTGAAGGAAGAGTCAGCATTGTTTGGATTGATTCAGTGGGTAAAACGCTTACAGTTATCAGTTGGTGTGTGTGTGTGTGTGTGTGCACAACAAAACAAGAGAGCTGGGATTGATATGAGCGCATCTGAGAGCTGCTGGATGTGTTTACCAGTGGATTTCCATCGTACAAAGGACTAATTCTGCAGGCTTTTACACACAAGTATCAATCTTGTCTGACCCGGCCCGGAGCTGCGTCCTCCCCAAGGAGCCGCTCTCTCCTTCTTCTTCACTCTTCCCCTTATCCGTTTCCCTCCACTCTTTATTTCACCTCCTTCTTCGTTTTTTCATTTCCTTCTTGACTCGCCCTCCCATTTCTCCTCTCTCCTTCCATCTCTCTTCCGCTATCTGACCTCATCCCTCCTCTAAATCTCTGTCCTGTCAGGCGAAGCACCAGGAACGTGGAAGTTGTGAACTTGTGAGGAGTAAGATCAATAAAGCAAGGACAGGCTGAATGATCCGCCCAGAGACAATGCGTTTTGTGCAGGGGATGGACGCGTCGGGCCATAAATCCCACCATCTAGGATGTCTGCTGGGCACAGAGTGCTGCTCGTCATCATCTTCATCTGCTGGGAGCAGAGAGTCACTGTAAACAGTTGCGTCAGACCTCCCATCACTGCCAGTGGAATGAATAAATCCACATTAGCCAGAGTGATGAAAGAGACTTTGATGCATGTTCGTAACTAAGTTGCATCAATGAAATATGAGTGGGTCGTGCCATATATGTCATGAAAACATACTGCAGACGGGTTTCATGTGTAGGAGGCTCATATCCCTCCTGAGATGATCTTTGAATGAGCTGCTGATGATAACAAGGAGTTACGACTGACAAGAAACAAAATCCGCATCCCGTCAGAGCGCACCATTCTGTTAACACAACCACAGTAACGCCTCGTTAACAACTGACTTTAGGTGACTCCACCTGAAGAGGAGCTCAGTTGAGAATGAAGATTGACCCAATTAGAGCTCTGGGCTTTAATTAGCAGCTCATGTATGTTTTCTACAAGTAGAACCACGTTACCTGCTTTGGATGCAACAATCCAACCTTTCTTCATTTTTAACTTTTCATATTTGCTGGAGAAAATCTGGAATATTTTTTCACCTTCCCAGGATTTGGTGGTTCAACCAAAATTAGGACGTCGCAAATAAACCCCCAAAACATCTGAAGCACAGAAGGCCTCACTGTGCTCAGCTGAGGTCAGACTTTATGCTTCAACAATAAGAAAGACGCCTGGCAAAACCGTTGATTTATATGACACCAATGCACAACATGTCATTTCAAGGCAGTTTACAAAAACAGTCATTCCAGTCCAATCACATCCACTCTAGTGCTGTCAGAATGGATTAGTTGAAGGTCCCACAGCCAAACAGATCAGATGTAGCTTCTGTGAAGAGCAAAAAATGGAAAACGTAAAATTAACAGTTAAATGACAATCACAAATTGGAGAGTAGTAAAAAAAAGAAATCAGCAGAGTGAAGAAATGAGTCAGTTTGTCCTGCAGCAGCATAACTACAGATATCAGAGGATAAGCCAGCCTAACTGTAAACTTTATCGAAGAGGAATGTTCCAAGGCCAGAAGCACCAAAAATAACTAAATGTCTGCTGTGGCTGAACTGAAACATTTCTGCAAAGAGTGAATCAGTGGAAACATCACTGTGTGTTTACTCATGTTATCTGTGGTAGTAACATTTCCTTCATGATCTGAAACATTCAGTTTGAACTCTAGAAAGGGGCAAATGCTTTTTTTTTTTTTTTACATCGCTGTTTGTTTACATCTACAACCTCTCAGAGCTGAAGCCCATTTCTGACCTTTTCTACGACTTCTTCTAAGAATCTGTGTTATTAGAGATGCTTCCTGATCTGCAGAGACATGACAGACATGTCAGTCAAAGTCAGAATACACAGAAATACACATGCCTGGGGTTAACATTCAATAACAGAAGGAGAAGCAACTTTTTGGTAGGAGTGTTTAATATGTATGTGTGGGTTAGCAGCAACCACAGAGAAAAAAATGGTTTGTATTCCACACATAAATATCAGGCTGTTTGGTCCCATCCCAGCAGTCTTCATATTTCCTGGTGACATTATCAGCTGTCTCCATCGTGTGCAGCACGGGAAATAAATTGCATTTTTGCCGGTGGTTCTGTGGCTGCAGACGGCAGGAGGAGCATTATAATATAAAACATGAATAAACAAAATCACTCATGAGCAAATGTGCAGGAGCATGGGGAGGTAATCTCCTTTAGGCATGGCCCTTGAAATTAACTCAAAGAATCTGCACATGAAACGTGTTAAGAAGATTAATCAAATATTTCTCCTCTTCTGAACGCCCCTACCCCCAACAGTCCTGCTTCTATTCAAACTTTTTTTTTCAGCCCCATTTTTCATTTAAGCATTGTGATATTGACTTATTATTTTGCTTACTTGAGGAAGATTGCTTGGCCACAGGTGAATCAGAGTGAGGCAAAGGATAACGCTGTATGTGTGAAATTGCCATATCTATTTTGTAATGTGGCTTAGGGTGGCATGAGTGTCCCAGTTGCATGAGTTGTGCAGGGCAGAGAAAGAGTTATACGGCGGCAGTGGACTTGAATAAGCTAAAGAGCCGGCAAACTAGACAGATAATACTTTTAAACTTTATAAACTGTAATTGGAAAACGGCATGCAGAGGTGAAGGCAGAGGAAGGTTTGCATTGATACAATAGTGGGAATAAACCAGTTTTCACTGTGCACTCGGGCCAAATGTTCACATTTGCAGTGGATCCAAAGAGTGTACGCCTCCATTTTACTGCCTGCTTTTTATGTAAAAAAAAAAAGAGTTCCTATTTGTATTTTCTATGTCATATCTTGCACAATTTAAGAGAAAACAAACAAATCAGTTTGCTAAATCTTGGTTGTTAGTCAGTTCTGTCATCCATTGATGCACAAAATGATTGTTTTTTTCTGTGGTGAAGCTCGTCTTTGGTTGGTGTGGATGTACGCTTGGAATCACAGTGACAGTGCAGAATAGAAATTGTTTTAGTTTCAGCTTATTAGCTAAAACATTAGTATCTTGGGTCAAAACTGACTACTTTAGCTTCATTTGAAAATAGAGACAAAAGATTACATTTCAGTTCATGAAAGGTTCTTATTTTTTCAGACATATTGAAAAAATAGAAGCATCCCTGACTGGTTTTTGTCTGGCGTTTTCTCAATATTTGATAAATGCCCAGTTTTATGCTGTGGTCCAATTCTTTATCCAGTTACACTATTGATAACTTTGTTTGAATTTTGTCCTGAAATGTCCAGGGGAAACTTTATTTTGAAGTTAATCAGATTTGTTTTAATTTGTGGTTGTTGCCAAGAGGGCAGATGAATACTGTAACATAGGATCCATTCCCACCAGCCCTCTTTATCCCACTTTAATCAAACTCTAGTTTGTTCTGCCTAGAACGTCGGGTTTGTTTGGGGAGGTGTGAATTGAGTAATTGAGCTCTGAAACGGACCAAAAAACCCAACGCTCGGTTTGATTGAAGTAAAGTCTGGTGTGTTTCAAATACACATGTGAACTCAAAGTGGACCGTAGACCGCTCCAAAAACAGGAAGTGGACTACAGCACAGGGCATTATGGGTAAATACAACCAAAGCAAGCGTTTGTGTCTAGAGCTAGCGGGACAAATGGCTGAAATCTCATGCTACTCCATTTTTCTACATTTTATAAGGAAGGATGTTGTGCTCAGAGTTTTCTTCAAAGGTTTTTGTGTTGTTTTCTTCCATGATTCTTTGTGCAGCGCCCCCACAGGCGAAGAGGGGAACAGGTTGCTCAAAGGGTTTGGTTGGTTTTGGTACAAATACTGACCAAAGTGTTCACATGGAACTTAACCAGCTTATAGCAACTTTTTATGTTTTGTTTTTCAGTTGGACAGCAGAGGATATGTATATTTTTTTTGTAATGAATCAATTTTTTTAGTACATATAAAGCTGTCACTTTAACACCAGTGATTAAATCTTTAGCTCCACTGTAAAACAGTTAAAGATGTGTCTTAGTGTTTTGAATCAAAAGGTACTCCTCCTTTGACGGATCCTGGATCAGCTTATTCTTGGCATATGATAATGCATCCTTGTCCCTGCTGTAAGAATTGTTGGACCAACATCCATCCCTGCACCTTGCACCCTGTTCCTGTCATGCATGAATTACAAGGCATGATGGAGGCTCTAGTTAAGAATGCAAGATCAGATGCCACTCACACATCCTTTGTCAAAAAAGCCTGTCAAACATGAACTCAGGTAAATCACTCATCTGTCCATGTAATCATGCAAATTGCTGTTATACCTGATGTCCTGCAAACCTGCTGTCATTAAAACATGCATGTGTTTCCATACTTTACCCCCCCACCACCACGTCATGAACAACTAAAAATTCTTCAGGATATTGGAAAAGCGCATAGATAACTTGACATTTCAGCTATTAATAACATATTTGAAAATCCATCTGAAGAAAGACCAAGGATAACAAAACACATTGCCAGAGGCTTCAGTTTCTTCTACAGTGACAGAACTTTGCAAGTCAAAGTCACAGTCAGACCTTGGAGTGTGTTTGAGCGGAGCGTATGGATATCGGTATGGAAGCGGCGCCGGGTGTGTGAAAGTCCCCTGTGACCAGAGTGTGTGTACTGCTGATCAGATGGTGGCCGAGGCGGCTCTGCAGTGACTGATGAGTTGGCAGTGGACCTTGGAGGTTTGGTGATAGCCTTTTGGTGTGTGATTCACGGGAAGCGTCGTGTGCACTGACATCTTCTAGCACTGTGATTGAGTTCACAATCATGCACCATTCCTCTAAAGTGTATACAACTCCCAGACCAATGGGAAAATCTTGAAATTTAAACCAAGATACTGTAGCTGTAAGAGTCATTCAACCAATATCACAAATCATTTTATCTGCAATTTATTTGTATTTTAGAAAAAATTCCATTTCTAGTTGCACGTATCATGAAGGTCTACATCTACCACCAAACAATACGTTTATATTGCTTGAAAATCATATCAAAACAGCAATACTATCATCTGTTGCAATAAATTCTGGGACAATTTACCACTGAGGAATATTTGTTTTGGTGATGGGCCTGGAGCCGTGCTGACCTTCAGTCTGCCTGATTCCCAAACAGAAACAATGGCATATTAGTCACATAGTAAAGTTTGCATTTGAAATTTGATTTATTCTAAAAAAATAAGAAAAAGAAACACAAAAAGAATCCAAATTAAACAATCTCTTTCTCTCACCTACAAAACTGCCCAAATGCCAATATACACAAGTTTATTGACAAAATCCAGGTTTGCAGCATCAACTCTCTGATCTACTTCACTTTGATAAAGAAGAACAATTAAAAAAACAACAACATTTGGACTGAGAAGACGGTGGATAAAAGAAGCAAGAGGATAATAACAGAAGGACTCAACAACCTGAAGGCAAACCATTAATCCAGACAGCTACAAATGACTTGAGCTTCTGCTGTCAGATGTGAGAAATGCTGGTTGCAATAAATCTGCTAAAACGTAGTAACTATGGAGAGTAAAGCAGGTCCTGAAGAGGCAGATCAGTGGTCAGAAGAAGGTTTGACATAATAACAAATCATTAAGCACCACGATTGCAGGTTTCACTGCACGTTCTGGACCTTGAGACTGTACTATTGCAATGTTAAAAAAATTCAACAGAACGATTCTGAGGAAGAGGACTCTACTAAATAAATGCTTGAGGCAAAACAAACAGAATGAAGAACAGAAGGAACCATCAGCGAACCATAATGATGCTCTGCTTAGTCTGATCACATTTTTCTGAGCTCCCAATCATAAATTTGCAAGAAGAATGCCTGCTGATGAAGATAATAACAATTTATTGGCACTTTCAATTTTAAAACATAAAAAAGAAACAATGCTGTAAAATATATTTATTTGAAAAGTGAAATGAAGGAAACATGGAAAATGACAGACCTAAAACCAGCTGTGACCTGCAGGTTGATAAACTGATGGAAACTAACCAACTGGACATTACTGACAGGCTAGAGATGGTAGGCATGGTAATCCAAAGTGATGCTGATTAAGTAAAGAAGGACAGGTGGACGTTAAAAATGAAAAGCACCAACCAAGGAATATAAATACCTCGATGTTCATCTGGACAACAGACTGGACAAAGTGTCTGTAAGAACGGACAGAGCATCACCGTCTACAATAACTCTTTAAAGAATCTCAATTAATCAGCTACCACATTTAATCTCCCTTTGTGATTAATAAAGTATTTTTGAATTTGAACAAATGAAAAAAGATTCTCAAAAGTCAAGCAAGAAGTTGCTGTGCTGTCAACCTCATCGTCATTCTGTTTGTCTGTCAGTATAATAACCGATGAGCTCATTGAACTGCTCTTCTAAGCACTTCCACAAAGTTGCAGCCGGCTGACCGTCTCCTCCTCGCCGGACTTCTAACAGAGCATTTGATACCATGTAAGAAGCTGATTTTCACAAATAGCTCTATAATCCCTCACAGCCAGTAACAGGGTGACGTAACTGTTGCTGTTGGTGAATAACGAGGCAAGATGGAGGTGAGTCATCCCTTAGTGAGAATAGGGTATTAGCCAAAGACTTTAAGTAGATAAGCTTGTTTGGGCTAATGAATGGGCAGTTTCTGAGATGTCATCTGAGATTTCTCTCCCTCTCATCAATGGCAAAAGGACAAGCTGAGGAATGGCATACAAATGCACCGACATAAAGCCATTACAGCCAATAAAGAAAATAAGTAGCAATTAATTTGATGTTATTTGTTGTTCTGAGTCACTTGAAACTTTATTATGAACATATCAGGCATGCCAAAATGACATCTTTCTGTTTGTTGTGCAGAGTAAAGGGATCCAGCTTGCATGACCGTCCAGTTACTGCTGCATTGTATCAAAGCACCACTATCAGCACAGGACCATTTGTTTGTCTCTACTGCGCCCTTATTAAGGGTGAAATTAGATGTGCTGGAAATGACTGAGGGCTGCATACTGAGCTGCTCATGTTGCTGGATCTGCAGAGACAGATAGGAATCAGACAGAAACCAGCACACACTGTCCGTCCATACCTCACATGTTCAATGTGAGAGCTTCTTGTCTTATCAGTCCTCCTGAAATGCTTTTCTAATTGAGGACATGCCTCGATGAAATGTGTGTAAATTGAGTGTAATTGCTTCTGTATGCATGGAAATGTTCATTTTTTATCCATAATGGCTTTCAAAAGAAACATGTAAACTTGTTCCCTGCACTATGGATGGAGAAACAATAAATAACTGCAGTGCATACAAACACTTCTGATGTAAACCAAATGCAAATTTGAGATGAAAATGCTAAATCTCATCCCTTTGAGTGCCACAAGGGTAATCAAACACTAAGGCCTACTGTAGCAGCCCCATCTTATGTCTTCTCTCCAGAGAGTGGAAAGCAGACATAAAATGCCACATCAGAATACTTTTCTGAGGCAATGCACCCACTTGAGATGCTGACTGCTTGTGATAACTCCTGGGTTCAATGTCCCATAGGCAGAGCTTTGTGATAATCCATTCTCCATACAGATTTCTCCCACGGAAGCTGCTTTATCCCATTATCACAGGCATTATACAAATGTATACTGCTGTAATCCACACACTTAGAGCCAGATGCTTTTGGAGACAGTCATGTTTTCAATGACAAACAGCCCAGATACAGTAGAGCACAAACTGAAACGACTCGATGCATGGGCATTAGAAAGGCTCTTTCAGCGACGTTCAAATTACAACTTATCCGTGTTTCTATAAGTGCTAGCGTGTTGCCAAGCAGACATGTTTTATAAGCAAACTATTTTCAGAGAGAGATGTTGGTCTAGGCTGTATATGGGGGATGTTTAGCATATCCAAAGTCTCCAGCAGAGACAAACAGAGACACAAGCGGGTCATGGGGGATGGTCCCACCTCTGTGAACTCAGCAGGGGGCCGAGCTCCACATGTCATAACTAGATGTTCAGGGAGATAACAGTGGTCTGTCCCGGTGTACAGCGCTAGGCTCAAATAACGCAACAGGCAGCAACAGACTCTGTGTCATTAGACAAACACACAAAGCAGTATATGGATGTTCTTTAGGTCAGGTGACCTATGAAGGACAAAGAACGATACAACCTGTACCCTCAATAGCATTGAATTTTATGGTCTGACTGTGAAGGTAAAGATTCTGGTGCTGATATCAGATTGTTTTTATAAAGGACATAAATCAAACAGAATCAGAAATGCATGCTGTCTGTATTAATTAAACTATTTGGTTAATCTGATGACCTACTTATCGTAAACCCTTAAATGCTAATAACTCCTATGCTAAACACAGTTTACACAGCAAATACTGCACTGGATGAAGTTAGCGTTAGCATTAGCATGTAACTCCTACCAATAAAATGCCTTATATTATGCTGTTGTTGCATCAACCTTCCAGACCTGTCAGGTCTCCTGGTTCTGGTTCTGCTCTGCATCCCAAGAACCAGAACCAAACATGGAGAAGCAGAGTTCAGCTTCTATGCACCACAAATCTGGAACAAGCTTCCAGAAAACTGAAAATCAGCTGAAACACTGAGTTCCTTTCAATCTAGACTAAAACCACCACCAGGTTAGAGCTGCTTTTGAAGCATAATAAATGAAACATTGACCAACATTTTACTGGTTTACTGGTTTTCTTAGTTGTTAACCCCATGCTGTCTTTATGAATCTGTATTTTTGTGTTTATGCAACACAAAACACTTTGAACTGCCTTATTACTGAAAATATGCTATACAAATAAACTTGATTGATTGATTGAGAATGTGGCTTAAATAAAGGCTGTTGATTGGTTAACCCACCAGAAACAGGTAAAACAAGGGGTGGATGGTGCGGCATGCTGTGCTGAAGGAACTGTGGTTGTTGGTTTGCAGTTTGGCTCAGGCGCCGTATAAATGGAGTCTGAGCGTTGCCCTCCATGGTTTGACAGGATCAGCATATCTGTGACGTGGCCGTCTGGTTTTTCTGGCATTGTGTGCCACATTGTCAAATGCAAACCAAAACATTGTCTAGTGTTATTTTTTCTATGGAAACATGTCTTCCTACTCCATTTTTTTTTTTTTTTAATAAAAAAAAGGTGACAGGGACAAAAAAATTATCCAACAATATAAAATTATTGAAGCTCCTCCTAATTATAAATAATGATGCACACCGGCTCTGTTTGGATGTTTGGCGCTTTCTTGCAGGCATTAGTGGGAAGCTGAAGCTTGCCAAGTGATGGTTGAGCGTTCTGCTCCACTGGATAGGAGCGTGCTGGGGGAGACATCATCGGCTGGCAGATGTGCACAGCTCACCACTCTCTGCCACCTCTGTAATTGACATCTGCATGTAGGAGAATGGCAGCAGCACCAGCCTGTGCCATGTTTTTGGGAAACAGGGCAGAGAATAAGCAGAGCACATCCGGAGAGGTTTACACAAGCCGTCTCTCTAATGCCTGTGAGTGCGCTGGCATTAATGGAACATATTATGCCTCAAATTATGGAATCATATACAGCAGCTGTTGAACCAATTTGGAATGTGGCGTCACAGCTAAAACAATCCCTCCAGGGAAGGACGTCTAGTTTTGGTTGGAAGTGGGATCTCTTCACATGGAGTCTGTGACTGATTTCATGACTTTAGGTAAAAATCCTCCATTATTTCAGAAAGGATGAAGTCCTGCTTTGGAGGATTGAAGGACAGAACTAATGCATGACGGAGGAATAAATAGAATAACCCTTTCATGCATCGTGGTCACTACAATGGGCAGCTACCTAAAGGCCATTTTCTTGTGCTTCTTGTGGATTTTTATGTTATAAATGCACACAGACCACTGAAGTGGACACTAATGCATCATAAAATACACTGTCAATACTGGCCATCAGATGCAAATGCGATAAATTATTTTTGTTAAATTCAATATGGCATGCCAACCGACCCGATCCTCCTTCTACTGTAGACGACTCTTGCAGGTAAAATTAATATTGTGACGTCAGATAACCCCTAAAGAACAATACTACTGATGTATTTTTCAAATAACAACTTTGTATTTGGAGAAAATTACAATTGATCACCTAAAACAAATTAAATAAAATAATTAAAAAATATATATTTTTTTTTTTTTCTTACCTGTTTTTTATGCCTTACGAAAATAAAAAAAAAATTTGGAAAAAAATCCTGACACAAAATCATAATTCATGCATGAAAGGGACAAAGTAATCTGGATCTAATCTACCGCACAGATTAGATCCAGTCATGATTTTTATAACTGGAGATTAAATCTCATTCAGAGAATCTGGAACTCTCTTCATTATTACCTCCAACTTTGAGATGGTCAAACAGCAGACAAAAATAAGAATCAGGATTATTTAAAATAACATTGAAATCATCCTTCATTTTCATGGTTGTGCAATAATTTTGGAAACAAGCTGTTTATTTTTATTATTGTATGTAAATGTCCGAGTTTGCATAAATCGCTGTCAGTGGACGTAATCCAGAAGGTCAAAGGTCGTACCAACACAGGTTCCTGGTTACTTTGACACCAGGGGAAATTCTGATTTAATAAAACTTCTGGTTTCAGTTGTTACAATGACTAGGATGATTCTGAATAGAACAGATTCATTTCTATTCTATCCAGATTTTGTTTAAACAAATATTACAATAACTCAACACTGAGCAATAAAATATCTGATTTCCATGATTTTTAAGGAACATCAACAAAGACTTTAAAAAACACTTAATATTATCATCGCTGTTGACAGTAAAATATTTTTTTATGGAAAAATTGTTCATACATAAGAAAATGTGTCCATAAAAGAGAAAATCTGTGTTTAATAAAAAAGGTATTCATGATTCTTCAACCCTGTTATCACAGAAAAGAGCTGGAACATTTCTACCCTCAGACAGAACAGAGTTTATGCTGCAAAACAAACAAATCAAAAACATATTATCAAAAAACTCCAGGCATTTTTTTCTTTCCTACAAACTGTTAAAAGGATGCCATGATTCTTCATCATATCCTGAGATTTTGCACACACACTGGACAAAATTAACTCTACCTTTAAAACTGGGTTTAAGTATAGCCGCCGTAACTAATCAGATTTCTGCGACGGAGAGACTCCATGGAGACTTCCAGTGGCATTTGGGGTTAATGAGTGTCTTGCACAGCCTCCTCGTAGCTATTTCATACCTTGGGGATTTGAATAATTCCCCATTGATAGTTTCTAAATCTCAAATGAGAGGATTAATCAAAAGCAGAGAAACTAAAGCTGATGGGGGAGAGACAGGAAGTGGATGAAGAAGTCCAATTTAGGAGGAAGGGGACCGGTTACACGCAGTGACAAGGTGCACTCGTTGTTTCATGGGCTGGTGGAGATCTGCATGTTAGTCAGTGTCTGACCTTTAGAGATCCAGTTGTTTTGCATTTTTAATTAAAAGATAGCTTTGCTACAGCTGTCATTTCTGTAAAGATATCTCATTGTATCATGATATTATTCACACACTAATAGCATTCACATACAGGTTATTCTTTATTACGTTGTTCTGAAATATTGAACAGTTTCTATGAAAGTTTTCCTTATTTTTAGAATAAACTAAAAAGGAATGTTTTAAAATAACATATTTTCCTGTGAACATTTTCAAATATAAACTTTCTGTTTAAGAAGTCCTGTTCTTACTGATGAAAACATATTTTTTATTCTGTAATTTTCAGTTTTCATTAATTTTTAGACTGGATGCCTTTTTATCTTAAATAATTAACTGTTTGAAGGATTTAAAAATCCTTCTAAAAATATTAACATTCATTGAACTATTTTCTGTTAAACCCACAAACATCAGCATTGTTTTATTGGCGTTTTATGTGAAACATCAACACAAAGTAATTCATAAATGTTATGGGGAAATCCACCATTTGTCACAGTTTAATCCATCTAGAGCAGCGGTGTTCAAAATGCAGTTTGTGGGCCGTTTGTGGCCCTTCGAGGGATTCTAACAGTCTTTATTTATCTTCCTTGCACAAAATTGATTTAATCAATGAATCTATTTATCATTATTTGAGTTTAAACCTGGATGATAAGTTTATTTATTCAGCTTTAAGATGTTTTTCTCGTCACTCTCTTTCTCTCTGAGGTTACCTGGTCATGCGTTGCCATGGTAGCGAGTCCAGTGCTGACAAGGAGCTGGTGTGTTCAATCAGCCTCACTGGGAGAAACCAGGTTGACTGGAGGGGATTGAATGTGTTTGGGCTTTGATTATTTCCTAGCTTGGAACTAGAATTGTTACATTTGAATTTAAAATAATGTTTATGTTTTTCAGAGATTTAATTTAGTCAAGAGAATGTATGCATATATAAATGTGAATTTTGTGTCCACTCCTTTTAGTTAGCAGTGGAACAGGCTGTGATGCTTTAAAAGCTGGGCGGGGTGACTGGTCAGTTTCTCCTTTTGGTAGAGGAACGGGGAATCCATGTCACTTTGCTGACAAAAATCCAAAAAGCTTTTTACTTCACCCTCAAAACCGACACATCCAACTGCAATTCAAGAATGAAACAAATATCATACAGATAAAAGGGTTAATTTTTAAACTATTGTAAAATAATTGACAGACTCTGTAATTCTTTCATAGGGAACAGGATCACATCTGTCGTCACTGGTGAAGCCCGATCTGTTTGTTTACCTTCACTAAATAGTGTAAACGATGAGTCCTGTTCTTACTGATGAAAACATATTTTTATTCTATAATTTTCAGTTGAGTACAAATTAATTTTTAGACTGGATGCCTTTTTATCTTAAATAATTAACCCTTTGAAAGCTTTTGGATCTTTGATGTACACATTCCTTTTCTACAAAATAAATCTGACTACTTTTATTGGCTGAATTTAAAAAAACATGCTAAGTTTGTTTTTGAGTAATAGAAAACAAAATATTTTTTGGCTCTTAAGCACTTTTGTTTTGATGACCGGAGCTCCAGTCCAGTCCTGGAGAACTGCTGTCCTCAACTCTTAGATGCATTCTCAGTCTCCTCTAACCAGAGAAACTCTTTAAGAGCATAAATCATTCTGGAAAACACTGCAAACAATATATGGCAACATGTAAACAAATATCATACAGATTTATTTGCATACTCCGTCTACCCCCTGCATCCTTCATGTTAAACAAGTCGATTGATTATTCACAGCAGGGCTGCAGAGGAGTCGTGTCAGACTTGTCTGTGCCGCACCGCCTCTGGTTTCTAAGTTCCCTTTGGATAAATCTTTTACATCAGTTCACTTACTGATGAGGCATGAATGCATACGGAGAAATCTGTTCAGACATGATTTATTCTAATATTCACTCTGGGATCAGCTATTTCACTCCTGCAGAATGGGTCACTGAATTAGAAAATGAATGCAAAGGCTCTAATTTGAAATCTATTTGCAAATTCTGGCCTGTGGGATAAAGAGGTGGTGAGCACATGCAGACGTCCTTCCAGTGTGACTTCAACTTGCCCTAAACTGGAAACCAGTCACCTGGTTGCGTCGCGCTCTCTCAGGAACACTTTGCTGCTGTGAGGGAACTCAAATTACGCTGCGGCAAACGCACGTCCCTTATAGAAATGAGCAAACACATGTGGTGTGAGGTCAGCAAGTGTGTGGCACACCTGAGGCTACTTATGTTCTGGATTTCCTGGGCTTCATTTCCATGGATCATTTAATACTTTACCTCATTTACTTTTGGGAATATATCAGTGGAAGCTCCGCCTGGCAGTAGCTGCTGGCAGTGACCCCTACTCAGCCTGGGAGTTTCTCAATTAAACTTCCCATCATACTTTGTAATCAAAACAGGATTTTAAACGGCTACTATGTAATATTACATGGGTGTTGCAGTTAATGTCGAGACCAGCCGTCATCCGAACAGCTGCTTGACGTGCAGCATGTGAGGAGTAAGAAATGATGACAGATCGTCAACTCTTTTGTTTGAGGCTGTTCCCAGAAGATGAGCTCCCCAGTGACGTGTCATATCTGCTGGCAGACAGGCCAAGACCTCACAACCTTGTCTGACAGGTTAGATCTGGATAGCTGCTCTTTCACATGGCCTTTTGTCTTCTGTTGTCATCAGTGTCTTCTCCACTTTGATGTTTCATACAGTTTGGGACTGCAGTGTTTTTGATTTTTTTTAAGTCAGAGATTTGCTCACTGTTCTTCCTTTAAACAAAAACCATAAGTTGTAGTTTTATCTGCAGGAAACTTTTCACTCATATGTCAAAATTACTTTTATTTTTCAAAATGATAGTATCATTGATGTTTATGCAAATGTTAACAATGTGCTGAATAATGCGTGTACATTGGGATCAGGGGTGGAGATCAGGAGAAGACGTCATTGAGGCAGTGTTGGTTTGTTACATATTCAAACATATTCTGACCATCTGAGAATATGTCAATGCTCTGAGCGCCCCCAAGTGGCCAGATAACTGAGACAAATTAATCAGAAAGTAGGTCATGCTGCCAGTTTTACTATCAAGCATCTGAGGCCTGAAGTGAGAAAATCTTCTTCGGTGCAGGAGGAGCATGTGCATGGGGTTGTATGAGATTAGGGAAAGTTAACATTGGAGACACAACACAATATAATAGAGTTTGATTTAAAATTTTGACAGTGTGAAATGGATTGTATGATTTAAGTCTTTTATAATGCAGCATAGTTTGTAATGGCTAAAGTGCAAAAATGTTTACTTCAAGTCTGGGACTCAAATTTCAGTCTGCAACAGTGTTTTAATGGGACTAGTATTTAATATGAAATTAAAACAATATTTTAACTTTTTTTAATATATAAAAAGTGTTAGTAGATGGTGTGTTTTTGTTCTAAACTAAAGCTGTTAGATCAAGAGATTTTATTAAAGTTTTTGCATATTGAAGTATTTTTGCTCACATTTCCTGTTATCATCACACTCATTATCTTTCATAACATTTTAATAAACTACTGAATTGCTGTGATATGAGCAGATTGGATGGAATGCATCAGAGAATATCAGTGACTGATATTCATTTGAACAGCAAACAAAGCTGTAAATCTATAAACTATGTACTGAACCAGGAAATTTACAAACATGATTATTTCTTTAAAGCTATGATGCTGAGAAATGAAGCCATTGTGAAGATGTCACAAATTATTCCGAGCTCCTCTAAAGAGAAACTCCAAAAAAGCTGAGACACATTTTCCTTTAGAGAGCCGATGTGTGTCAAAGCAGCTCAGCTCTCAGAGACAGATGAGTTACAGGAAAATGATCTCAAACTTTCTCAGAATCATAACTGTAACGTTACATCTGTTGTAAAGATGGAAAAAGGGAGACACTAATTTTCTATTTAAGTAGTTCAATAGTGACTTTAGAAATGACTACAGAGTCATTTTACATATAAGTTATTGTAAAAGTTATATTATTAAAACTATATTACACTGTTGAAGAGAAAATGCTTTTTAACCAAAATGCTAAGAGTCATGTGAGGAAGACGGCCCAGCTGTACGCGCCGCACATTAATGGTTTTTTAAAAAAAAACATAACGTGAGGAAAACAGGAGACCACAATGATGTGTTTGGAGACAAACCAGGAGTGATTAAGAGGATGTTAATACAGTTATGAGCCACAAAACCATGAAGGTTGAGCTGACTGAGCAGCTGGAGTTTTCATTATTATGAGAAATGAAATTAGTGTTTTGAAGGAAACGGTAACGTTCTGAGAATGATTATTCTCCTTTATGATAATAAGACTGAAGAAGGAATAGATTGTAAACAAACCGGATAACAGAGCTGCTAGCCAGGATAGCTAAGCTAATACTTAACTCAGAACTGGAAGCTAAGAGGTGCTAGCTTGGAATCAGGAGAGTTAATTGATTCTGACGTTTTTGTTTTTATTCACCTTATTGCTTAATGTTCCCACAAAACCTATAGCAGTTCAACATTTTGGCATATTTCAAACAAAACAAACAAGTAAGCTGGAAAAACATGTTTGTGGATTCTAATGAAAAAGTCCCAGTCCTTCCATCTCTAATAAGATAGATTTTTTTAAATATATTTTTCTAAACTCATCAAAATTTTAAATGTGTTCATTGTATATGTTCCTGCTCATTTATATTTGTTTTGTAGGGGAATGCTGGGAGAAGATGATAAATTGACAAGTCTTTTAGAGTACTTCTAAAATTGTCTTGTGTGTAGACAAACAATATTCATTTTTTCATTTATGACTGTTTGTATTTTCACTTTAGTAATACAAGAATCATTTCTTGGTAATCAAAAGCAGAGTGGCTGGGTCTGAAATAAGGAGATCCTGTTTTCCGTTCTTCTTACTTTTGACTTTCAATGCTGATTCATAGCAAAGACACAGAATGATGAATATATTTAGATAATTTTCCAGCAGGAGAGGAAAAAGAAACCGACAAACAGCAGCTGCTTCCTTGAGTCTGTTTAAAAGTTGCTGTGTGCTTTGCCCTGTTTTGAGAGAGCAAACGGGAACTCTAGATCCACCGCTGGCATTTCTGCAATGAGAACAAAAGATAAATGAGAGATGGACAATTGCAAAAATTTGTTGGACTGTCATTCAAATCTAAAAATAAAAGGCAGAGCAAATCAGTTATCCAGTTCGTTCTACAAAGAAACAAAAAGACGGACTACATCAGGCTTTCCTAAGCCAACATTTTTATAAAGCTTACAGTGGGAACAGCAGCTGTGATGTGAACTAGTGAAGGAGTTCATGGTGAAGGAGTGACTGACTGCATTTCCATTGACCATATAATTGCACAAATTGGACTTACGAAAACAAATTTTGGTACATTTCATAAATGGAAAAAGACCAATTTTGAGTTTGAGAAAACCTCAAGTCTTTCAATAAAAAGTCTTTCTGCCAGGATGAGACAATATTTCAGCTGCATCAAAATTTGTGCATTTACCAAAACTGTAATAGAAACATGTTTTCTGTTCACACATCAGGTTAACAGGATGTAGGAAGATGATGGTGTGTTTAATGACTTATTCTTGCAAACAAACGTTTTCACATGTGATTTTAATCGTTTCTTTTTTAATAGAATCACAATTGCAAAATTGTGATTTTTGTGGATTTTACAGGAATATCAACAAAGTTTTGCACACATTTGCTACTGAAACATAAAAAGTCCTTACTTTGCCATGAAGTCATAGGTAGTTGAATATGTGATAACCCGTCAACTAACATTACGTTTCTATATTATTTGGAATCAGAAACCAGCGTTCAATCATTTCTTGGGTTAATATAAAGCCTGACTGATGGTGTTTAGGTTTTCTGTGCTGCTGTGGGTTTCACTTCTGTTCCACATTTTATGTCTTGTGATTGGCTGCTAGACAGTACATAATACAGATATGATATCTAGGTCACCGTTGTCCCAATATGGAAGACATGTTTGCCGCATGATAACCAGTAATCCACTTTGCTCTGGCTCCGGCCTGACCGCTGACCCCTGCTGACCTCGGAATTGATTTTGCGCATGAATTGAAAGCCGTCTCAGATTAAGCCGAAATATCAGAACGGAAAGACGACGGGCGGGAGAGAGAGGAGCAAAAGGAGACGGAGGAGGAGCAGAAGCAAAGTGATATTGGGAATTTGTGAAAGGCTGTATTTAGCCAGAGGAAAGATAGATGGCTACAATGACTTACTTTGATGGAGCATCTGTAGAATAGCAGGACAAAATGACGAAGGCCTTGTGAAAATCTGTAATTTAATAGCCTAATTTCCTGCCTGGCCTGGCAGAAATAGCTGCCTGACACTGACAGCTGATGAAAATGCACCAGAATTTGATTTTTTCTCCCAAGTGATGAACAAGTTCAGACCAATCTCTTACTATGAAAAGTCCCGCTGGCAACAGACGGGGTGTGTGTGTGTGTGTGTATGGAAAAAAATCCAAATATCCTGGCTGTGGTGGCTCCTTCCTCAGGGCTAATGACAAATTTAGTGATAATCGTCATGTTTTAATTGATGTTTCTGCACCACTGACTTAAACCACCAGTGGATTGCAACAAGGGGGAAGATCTGAGTAGTTCTGCATCTGCATGGCTTCTTACTTCTCTTCCCCTTTTCTGTGTTTATTGTTGCACCTCAGATCTGTTGAGACCCCCAGGCTATGAAGCACTCCTCTGGTCTCAGACTTCTTCAAAAGCTCTTACTCACAACATGAAGTTTAGGACACAAACTATCCAGTCCCCACGCATCGTCTGCTGAACAAGGCAAAAATAAATAGTAAACCAACGGTAAACTGGTTTGATGGGCCAGTGACTTTCCATCCAGAAACCACTGGCTGCATTATTGTTGATTGTGCAGGAGGCTCCACTTCTGCTTTTAAAAGATGTAAAGTTGCATACATCTGTTTTCAGCTACTGTAGTTTCGTGTGTGAGTGTAAATGTTGAGTTTGGGGGGCGTAGCCAGCAGCAGCTTTTTTGGATATAAAATGAAAAGATGCCCTGAAACAGCTCAAATTAGGCAGAACTGAACAAACTGAAATCTCGTGATTTAAGAAGGATTTTGTGCAAAAACTGAAATGAACATGTTTTGTGTAGCCGATAGATCTATCCTAACCTGCTCAAGGAAGCATAATAGGTCACCTTTAGGATGTTTTTTTCCTTTTAAAAATAGAAAAAGGTTTGAAATCTCACTGTGAAAATATTACATTTTGATATAAAAACATGTAAAAACCCATAACTGTAATAAACAAGATTCCTATCTCCAAGTAAAATCTCTAAATTGGACAGTCCTGCCATTTCCCGTCCCACAGATGAATCTTACTACATGTGTGAACTATCTCGTGTGAATGTTTGTGTTAAAAAACCTCTTCAGTGTGACAGAGAATGTAACACTTTCAATACTTCACATCCAGACACATTGACTGCTCAGCAACAAACAGTAAACTCTCTATATATGTAAATCAGATCAATAGGATATCCATACAAACGGCCTGCAGCTGTGTGTTGCCATCAAGCAGCTCACCTAATGTAATAAGGAACATCAATAGTTGATTTTCAAACCTAGTGGTGCGGAGAAACAAAACGAAGATGATGAGATTAGCACAGCTTGCCGTCAACACTCAACTCCATTTTATAAACAGGGACAATTAACACAGACTGTCATTATACAGAGGACAATGACACGAAGTTGGAAAAAAACAGACTAACAACTGCGCTGCATGAGTCAAATTATGTGGCATTAAAAAGAAGGATTTCTATTTGTATGTCAGAGACAGCACTGACATTTGGACATTTGGATATGATAATTAATGATGATAAACTGAAACGCTCCGGTCTGCAGACAGAAGGCTGCAGCGGCTTATGCATCCGTTGTATGTTATTCTTCAGACAGGCATAATAATGCGGCTTGACAATCGCCGCCGCGATATGAGAACACAACGTTAGCAGGTGTGCTGTCTGGTGAAAACACCTCCATTAATGGTACATCCTGAGATATGTTCCCTGAGGTGGATTAAGCCCCGTATTAACTAATGAGCTTTTTGCTTGGAAGCGACACAATTTTCACTGAATCAAAACAGAAGAAAAATGATTTTCACAATCAGATTCTGACGCTGTGACACAACAACATTAAGTCAGCCGTTTAGCTTAGTTGCAGTCGGTATTTACTCTTGAATGAAGAATGTTGAACATGTCTGTTATTTTCAGTGTTCATCTATAATTTTTAAGTCCTAATTACAGCATACAGCTGTCACCTCCATTAGTGCATGCCATGTATACAATTACCATGCAGGTGTTTACATTTTCATTATGCAAAATTAGCAGAAAAACTTTCCAATGCCATGCTTTAATGAACCCTTCACTTACATCAAATTACTATTGAAATATTCATTTTTTCAGTTTGGTTTAGTTGAGGAGTAAAAGCTGCTTTTCAAAGTATCTACAGTCCAAATTCTGTAAATAAAATAAAAAAATAAATTCTTCATGCTGCTGGTTGGAAAATAAGTTTGGTTGAGTCTTAAAGCAGCTCTTTTGGATGGTTAAAAGTTCTCTGATGACCTCAGACTACGACAGGAAGTCTATTGTTAAACAAAATCATAAATATATACATTTATCCGATTCACTACAAGTATTATCACAAAAACCGACATAATTTTAAGGACAGATTGAAATTTGGTTACACTTAGTGGTGTGGAATTTGTCCCCTTGCAGATTACATCTGTTTTTGACTTTTTCGCCACTGGAACGTTTCAGTATCCTGTACACTCATAAAAATGCATCAGAGTGAATGATGGTGGCATCGTGTTATCGGGTTACGGATTGTAATCTGTCCCTGTTGTCGTTTAAAACCGAGAGGCTGCTGTTAAATTGTTAATTTAGTGGTTTTCGTACTGGTGAAAAATGCTAGAAATGATCTTGATGCTCTGTGCACCATGAGTTACAGACTGCAGACAGAAATTAGACAGTTAGCTCCTAATACTTCTCAATGGTTGGTGACTTTGTGTACGTCTAATTTAAAAACATCATCTTACTAACAAATCTGGCTTGTATTAAGTCTGTTTTTATTTCATTGGAATAGAAATAACAGAAAATGTATAATTACATAAACGTTTTGCTAATCACTCTGATTTTTCTACATCATTATTCGTATTGTTTAGAAACATTCTGTGTCAAGCAAGAGTTGATGAAAAATATGTCTGCCTCAAGTGTTCACAGATTTTAACTGTTATTGTGGTTACTATAAAACAATAACAGTTCAGTTTATTTATTCAGAAAAATGTCATTTCAGACAGAAAGACATCAATCTAATCATACATACATCACAATAGATAATCAAGATTGGTTTAATATTCTAATTTGGTTTAAAAGGAAAGCCAGCAGACTGCATTGAGTCACTGACAGTAACCCCTCACACTGAGCCTGCATGTGGAGACAGTGGAGAGGAAAAACTCCCCTTTAGCAGGAATAAACTTCCAGCAGAACCAGAACCTGGTTCAGTGCCAGCAGCAAACTGCAACAAAAGACGGGAACAGATGCACACAAAAAAAATGGAAGAACTGATCCAGGAGTACTTTCTATGTTAACAAAATGTAAAAAGTTCAGAGGTTCAGTTATTGTTCAGTAGCATCGTCTCAGCCGAAGCTCTCCAGCAGGAGCGGCTTCAACAGAGAGAACAAAACTGGGATTAAAGTTAACACTTAAAACAACAGAAAATGATACAAATCAAAGAGTAGTAGAAGAAGAAACAGCTTGCTAGATATACAAACACAAAATCTTATCAAGTATTTTTTTAGTTTCTAGTACAAATATCTCATTACATGTGTAATAAAGCAAATGTACTTAAATGTACTTTTTTAGCAAGACAAAGGAGCTTTTATAAGTAAATAATTACTTAATATTGATTAAAAAAATCCCTGTTTCATTGGTAGATTGTTTCACTCATAATATGGGAAAAATGTCTTGCTAGACTTGAAATAATCTGACAAAGGAAATAGTTCTTTTTCATCATTATAAAGGAATCATTTACTTATAACAAAGTGCTATGTCTTGCTGAGAAGTTACTTATTAGTTAGTTTTCTCTAATATCAGCTGTAAGATATTTGCACTAGAAACTAGACAAAAATACTTGGTAAGATTTTGTGTTTTTGCAGTTTATTTTTTATTACTATTTGTCGCCTCTTGAGAATAAAATAATACTTTTAACACATCTAAATCACATTTCAAGAAAACTGTAATAATATTACAATGCATTATAATTTTTCACACAATGTCTTTAAATTTCATTTCTACACCACATCTTCTACTGTATGAGTTAAGCTTGCCCTCAGTTCGACGGAGCCAGAGAACCACCAGGGTGTGTTCATACGCCTCACTTCCTGTACGGCCGGCGGCGGCGTTTGGTCTCTTTTACGAGGGAAAGGTGTCTGAAGGAGATGAAGCTCTCAGGCCTGCTCGCTCACTATTTCTCTCTGGGTTGCATTTAGATTAGTCAGAGCATGATGACTCAGCCATTTGTTACTGACACAGTAACAGCCTACCATAGGCACCAGGTGAACCAATAAAATCTCAGCTTTGGTGTCCTCAGGCCAACAGAAACACAATTTATCTACAAACAGCAAGTGTATTGGGGGAAGAATCCTCTGTGAAACATCCCACCAGAGGGGTGTATCAGTTTCTGTATCTTATTTAATAAATCTGCCACCTCCACTCCAGCCAGTTACATATATTAAAGATGACCCTTAAAGAAAAAACACATGCATTTTATGATGGAGGGAGAGACCCAGCAGCAATGATGGAGAATAAACTTAGTTTAAAATTAAATATGTGCAAGGCTACTAACTCTGAGTTAGTAGCATTGCATGTTAAAGTAGCATTGTCTGCCTTTATTGTGTTTGGTAATGTGTTTTTGAAGCGCTGTTATTGCTATTCATGGTTTTCAGGCAGTAGCAAATGGCTCCCTTTGCCCATGTATAATAATTGAGAGGCCTGAGGAAGATTACTCTAGCATAGAAATAAAACAGATCTGGAAGAAAATGGCTAGAAAAGTGAGGGTGGGGGGAGAGCAGTGGAGAAAATGTTTGGATAGCGTTCAGCCACATGTCTGCAATTCATAATTAACATTTTAGGACCTTCAGAAAGCTACGGGTGTGTGGTTTGTGCCAGCAGAATTATTCCTTTTCACGAGCAGATGTGACTTTTTACTGTTCCATTATGTTTATTTACATGTTTTAGTCGGTGCCAGCCATGTAAGAGCCAATCTGAGGAAATACGTGCGATTAAACAAGCATGCACTCTGTTAGCAGGGGGACGCCGCAGTCCATAAATATGTGGATGTTAAACACCTATCCTGCTGTGGGGACAAGTGAAAACAACTTATTAACATTTGCTCTATTTATCAGTTTTACTTATTCACTCAGCAGTCTAAAAATGAAAACATCATTGATAAAGATGTTACGTTATTATTTGAATGAGCAACTCAATAGCATTTATTTCCTTACTTTGAGTAGGCCTTTTTTGTTGCTCGTAACCCTAGTGCTCTTGTGCTTAAGCTGAAAAGATCATCACACTCAACCATGCTTCACTGTTGGTGTGCTGTTTCTTACTGCGAAAGGCAGAAATACTTTTAAGGATGTTTTCCCATCTGCTAGTCCGTTAGACTCGATCAGGGGCCACAACAGCAACATCTGCTCCAACTCCAGCTGCTGCTGTTCTTTTTCTCTCTGCTCTGAGTCAAATCTACCAAAACCTTAGAGCAAACTGTTCCCCTCCTGGCCTGTGGGGGCGCTGCACCAAGAACCACTGATGGAAACGACACAAAAACCTCTGAAGACGACACTGAGCACATCTTCATTCTTCAAACTGTAAACGAAAATTTTGCAGAGTCAGATTTTAACTGTTTTCTTTGATTGCTGTAAAAAAGCAATGAGACATTTCTGATGCAAGCACTGGACTCCCATGTTAGCTTGGTTGTTTTTACCCAGAATGCCCTGCACTATAGTCTAGTTCCTGCTTTTAGAAATTTTCCCATGGAGGCCATTTTTGCCCAGTTTCTCTATCTAATTGTTGAATCATAAACTTTGACCTTAATCCATTTCCAGGTTGATCAGCAGTTCTTGAATTTATTCAGATTTTGTTCTGCTTTTCTAGCTACTTTTTGTCAACTTCATGTGGTCAGACAGTTTCTAGTTTTCAAAAAATATATATAATAATCCCAGTTGATTTATAATTTACCGAAGGCTAAAATGGTCAATAACTGAAATCCTCATTTGAAAATCTGCCTTTAATTACTCAGGTTATCTTTTTTTATAGCAATGCAGAAAAATTGAGTACTAAATGTGCAGACTAGACATTGTGGATTTATAGTGAGGTAATTATTGCCACCTGTTATTTAATGTTGGTGAATCACAGTAATGATGTTGACCCATTCAATTTTACATTTTTCTTTTTATGGAGGAAAAAATGAGATTTCCAAGCTTTTCTTTTACTGATGATATAGCTGTTATCTACTTTTCACTGTACAAAGAGAGGAAGATAAATAATTCAGTCCTTGGGCATCTCCCCTGTCTGGAGACCTCAGTTCAAATCACTGACCAGTGGATGCTGAGTGGCGGGCACGCGCTCCTCTTAATCCTTCCCCATTCTTTGCTATAAATTATGCATCAGAAAAAAAGCTTTTTCCACCTCAATGAACGTGTCCCTTAATCCCTGGCTCCTAAAACCTGTTTAATCTGAACTAAGTCATTAAAACAGTAAAAGGATATCACAAAGGACTTTCAAGCGAATTGGCTTAACGGTAACGTGATTAGATCATTGATCTCAGCAAAGCCTTGGGCTTCCAGGTGCGAAATGACTATTTAATGAAATCAGAGAAATCTCGTTACTAGAAAATTACTGATCAAAGTTAAGACCAGGTGACTGGGGTGGTGCTGGTATCCATGTATGTGGGCAAAGGTATTTATTCTCCACATCCCATCTTGACACTATGGAGAACGTTTGGTGCTGTTACGACAAATGATGTTCCTAATCCCTTCCTGGTAATTATTTGTACTGTTATGCATCTTTAACAAGATAATGGATATTCAAGCACAAGACAAGGTGGTTGAGTTATTTTAGAGGAAAATAAGGGAACAGATGTACAAAGATTTACATGAAATAGAAGAAAATATTGAAAAACAACTAGGATACACAGATAAAAGCAAAAACTATTACAGCACTAATTTAAAATTAATAAATAGTGGAAATAACAAATATTGGACCTTTATGAGAAAGCTGCAGAAAACTGTAATGTTTTCCAGTGTGATTTAAAGGAGCCAACAGTTTCTACACACTTCAGGTTTTCATTCAATTGGATTCAGATTTGAAAAAAAACATGTAAAACAAATTCTGGCTCTGTTTATTTCTGAACCTGGATCTGCATAACTCATACCTAACATGCAATGCTAGCATGTATTTTAGATTAATTAATTTTCTACTTATAGACCAATGAGATTGGAAAATAAATATATTTTCAAACAGGAATTTATGACTAAAAAATTTTAATCATACATCAGTTTTATGTCCTGTTTTGAAAGGAAACTCTATATATGGGCATACGGAAGTAGGATGATTCTGCATTTAGTCAATTCTATGTGGAATTGAAATCTAGATCTAGAATTACACCTTAGTTTCTGAAATGTTCCAGCTTTTGCTAGTTAGTCTGTTTTTTAATGTTAATAATGTGTCCAAAAATAATGACTTCTGTGTAATCTGCATGAAGATGGAAGACCTTTTGATCCATCCAGTTGCTGATATTATGAACTTGTTTATTACCTGGTGTCTGTAAGTGACTGTGATGTAGAGGAAATTTTAAATTATGTATCATTAACACATCTAAAAGACACAGTATTACTCCATATTCTAATATAGGAGGAACAAAACTGACCCGAGTTTGGTGCCTTGAGGAGCCCCACATTTGATTAAACATAATAAACAATGATGAATCGTTCTGTAAATACAGAAATGTTTTTGGATTAAAATCATTCACTAATATCAACATTAAAATGATCAGCATGTTGATTTAAAAACACCGCAACTGACAGACTGCAAAATCTCTATAACATCATTTAACGTATTAATTATGAAACAAAGAACAGCAGCTTACAATGGCAGCGACATCTAACATTTATCAGTGACACAACCTTACCTGAAGTGGAACAATACCTGACATCGTTCAGAGGATTACGATTGTTCTCTCCTTTTGCTAGAAATAAATAATTATTTCACAGCAGGCCTCTTTTCTAATTAATGAGAAGAGATGAAATATCACTTAATTTCAAATTTAATTACGAGCCATAATATTTCCTTCAATGTACCGCCTGCTAATGCTTTTCAGTTTCCTGCTGCTGATGAATGCGTTGTGTGTTGGGAAGGTGAACATTTACAGTCCCTGGACTGCATATGAAATTTCTCATGATGGGAAAATTCTGTAGGAGGAGAAAAAAATGGCTGGAGATGCACAAACACACACACACAACATAGAACAGCCTACCACTGGGGCTACATAAGATAAAAAGGTTAATAAACACTCTGTAATGAAAATTAATGACACAAATCATACACAGGGCCTGACACACTTTTTACTGTTTAATTGCGATGGCTGAGAAGCTTTCGTTTTAATTACCTATAATGCAGCATTGATGTCCTTCAGTGTCAAGCTCCAAAGTTCGCTCTGTGCTCATCACTTCTGATGAACGTTCAGGTCCATTATCATAACCACGACAAAGGTATCGACTTCAATCCTCAGGAGTTTTGCTTATGCAATAAAAATTGCCGCTAATTGAAGTAATGAGGCATGCATACTGACTTTCACCACCACTTCTGGTCTCAATCTCATAGTGATGATGTTGCATGAAGTGGACTGGCTGGAGTCCAGGTGGGGGTCATTCCCATTGAACTGACATTCTTTCTACATTTTATTTATACACTTAAAATACTAAATACACAATAGCTTGGTAATTATTTTAAATGTTTACAATGCTCCCCCTCAGATCTGGAGTTTCATCTTCATCACAGAGCTCTTCTCCCCCAGGACTCTCACAATAGCTCCTTCAGACTAGCCAGCAGCAATTAGCAAACACCTGATGGAACTGCACATCTGCTGATCTCATTATAGGAGCTACTTCTCAGAGCAACGCTGGTAAAAAACATTGCTAAACAGTTAAGAGAGGAACCGTGTTGGAATGCCTTCCTGAAGGCGGAGTTTCAGAAAGAGCAGGAGTTTTTAAAGAGACAGAGATCCAATTTCATGCCCTTGAGTTAGGACCTAAAATTTTCTTTAAGTAACATTGGATACATGCAGCATTTTTAAAACAACTGAAGTTAAAATAGTTACTTAATTGTGCTATAAAATGTCTCTATGTGCCTGTGAAACACATAATACTCCCCTTTAAAGAGATCTTGCAGAAGAGACGACTCATGAAATGTTTCAGTGTGTGATTATGTTAATGTAATATCATCTGTCTCTCAGATTTCATCAGAGCTTTTCAGGTTTTTCAGAAAAACTTGTCAAAAAGCTAAAAGTCCACTTGTCCGGTTAAATATGTGTGGAGTAAATTTTTTGATGCTGTTAGTATTTTTGCAGATATTGAGGGCTGGCACTTTGCACATCATGATTAAACATGCCAGGTGCTCTCATTTATGTGTCGTTAGGCATCAACTTAATGTTGTAAAGCTATTTTATACTGACTGGAAAGATAAAATATGTTGTCTGGTTGTTTCTTATGCACCACTGGATCGATACATTTAACAAAACTGCTGCAGGGAATTAGAGGCACAAGGATATTGAAAACAGATTCATTTAGTCCAAGTAATTTTGTAATTTAGAGCAAATTCCACAAAGGCCGAAACCAAAATTGTTTACCAACAGCAGTCTGGAAGCGATCTCTGGGGAGTGACTAAAATGCACAAATTACAGCTTGCTGATCCAGCACTTTCTTTTAAAAGTTAGGGGGGAAAAATGAAGCCAGTGCTGGCTGCATTTAGATGATGGATTCCAAATATTGTAATATGATAAATTAGCCAACACATAACATTTCATTAATTAATTCTAATTAATCATGTTGAAGTTTTTAGAGGCAGAGGCTGTGATAACGTTGTCTGTTTGATGTATGGCGCACACAAGGCCCAGTGTGTGGATCAACCCGCTCCTGGTGCTCCTGGATCTGTGGTTTGTGCTTCACTGGATGATTGTGTCCTCCTCATCTGACTCCCCAGATGGGACTTTATTTTAATTGACAGTTTCCCACATCCATTTGTCAAGATGACAAGCAGGAGGACTGGGATTGCTGAGGTGCACCCCAAACGCTCGCTGTGAGCCGCGGAGGTGGGAGCCGTTCGTTTGTGTGCGATTCCAGCTAGCTTTAAATGGTTTTGTTTGTAGGGCCTTCTCAAGGCTTTTTGACAGGCGCCAAATAGGTCAATCCGAGCATCAAACCGCAGCGGTGAGTGTGTGGGCGTGCAGGTGTGTGTGGGTGCACGGTGCACCGCCTGGCGATCCATTGATCTCCAGCTTTTGCTGTGAAGTCTGGCCTTTGTCCACCTGATCTACTTCTCGCGCCGTCCTCCGTTTTGCTGTCATTCCCTGACACTCCGCTCTGACAGATCCTGAGCGTTGCACCGGTGGGAAAATAACGCATATCTCTGACCTCTTGAACTTGTTTTTTTCTCAAAAAGCCCCACAGAAAGAATGCTTTAGCTGCTCTTCAAATATCCACCAAGGGACGTGGAGACAAGGAGAGCAAAGAGACGTTTTAAGGCAGGTACGGATCTCAGCTGCTGTCAGGTGAGACAATCAGGTGAAATGGTGAAGGATTTAAAGCATGGTCACTGTTTGTGCTGTGAATGGATGTCAGAGAATCTGGACTTACACACACTGATGTCAGCAGCTCTTTTCCTTACACTCACAAACTGAACACAAAGCTTTAGCTTCACTCGTGGCCATTTTTACTGCATCAGTTTTCAGATAACCTGAGATATGTCAGCACACGTCGCTCTGTTAGCACCGTATTTATGGATTTTCCTTTCAGAGAACAAAATTAAATTCCTGCTTCAGAGGGTTAAAGAAACAGACCTTCAATAGCCAAAAATAGATATATTAAATGAATTCTGAAATGCATTTCTATATTTTACAACTATATCGGGGGTTCAAAGTGAGGCTCTGGGGCCATTTGCTGCCCTCAGGATGATTTTTCACGGCCGATCACAATTCAAGCATGACCAAAGTTTGGTTTGCAGCTCAGTCAGTTCATCCAGGTTAACATTTTAAAATAACATTTTAGGGTGCAGTTTTCACTAATTTGATGACTTTCAAACACACAAATTAGAATCTACTGAAAATGGAAAATGTGACTTATAAAATACAATTTCTGCTTTAATTTAATAATAAAAAGAGCCACAAACATCCAGTGATTTTCACTAAAAAGCAGATTATTAGACGAGGCAAAATACAGTAAGAATAAGCCGTATCCTGCTCTTGTTGCTGAAGAAATTAGGAGATTGTTTACTGTTTGTTTTTCAAATCTACAATAATTTACTGACTCCTTTCTACATAAATCACTTTGTTTCATTAAAATATTGTGTATTTAGTTTATTAAGCAGCTAAGAATTTAACCCTAAAACAGTTTTTGCAGTTTCTCTAAAACAGATCACAGGTCAGAACATATACTCGTCATAAATCCTTTCAAATGTCCATCCGGTCCTCCACTATCGAGATACCAAACCAGTAGCTGTAAACTCTCCAGTCAGGCCGGCTGAAAGCTGAAGGTACACAGAGGGGGGTCTCTGAAAGGTCACGTGACGCTGAGTTTGGACGCGGCGTCGGATCGTGCTGTATACATTAACCGCAGAGGGGAGGGGATTGGCGGCCGCCGCTCCTCAGCAACAGGACAGCCTATGGAAAAAGCTCCGGCTGCCTCACTGAGACACCGATGACATCATGCGTTTCCCTGTCCTGTCTCCTTCACTGCATGCCCCTGCTTGACTGTGTGAATGTTTCTGCTGGGAGTAATAAGGAGCCACGTGTGCAACACCTTCCATATGCTGCACCACCTTCGGGCCAGACTCAACAGCTCAACCGGGACGTTTCGCCTTCAACCAGGCGCTCATGTATACTGAATGAACTACACACCAAGCTCATGTTCAAAGGTGATTTATCTTGTGCAGGTGTGATAATGTCAATACATTGATTAATCATGCCATGACTGAGCACCATATGCACTACTGATGATTAATACTGATAACTATGCGCCACTTTGCAGTATATAATAGAGATTTAGTCGCACACACACAGTTCTGCGGTATAGATTTGAAAGGTGTGTGTTTATAATGTCTTAGCATGTGCTATCAGTGACCTGCAGGATTACATCTCCCCCCTGCCGCTCAGGCTAGCACTGCAGTAGCATATTGTATGACTGTGAGCAGCATTTAAAAGAGTTTGAATGTGTGTGCAGATTGCTCTTTGGTGCTTTTTTTCTAATCCCTTTTGGCTTCACAATGCAGTTTTACTCAACAATAGCAAAAGCTTTGAAAAGAGACAAGAGCAAGCGTGGCCACAGTGTCTGGGCCCTGATTTCATGCTCAGGGGGAGAAGAAGAAAGTGTGTTTCTGAGGGCCACGCATGATATTAAGCACCATGTGGACAAGCTAATCTACATACAATCCTGCGCTTGTTTTGGAAAGAAAAAAGGATCAATTGATCTTTTCGACAGCTGGCAATGGTTTTATTAATATTAGACTGTTTCTATCTATTGAAGTTCTGATCCCTGTGTTGTTTTTATTGGACTGTCCAAATTAAAGTGGACACGTTTAATTTGTCTCATCTACACCAATAAAACTCCAAATATACAGTTTTTATACTCTATTAATGCCTCAACTGTTTCACATGAGAACCAAAAACTTTTAATGTCTAGTTGAGATTTTACATGAGTACAAATGGACTGGAACATTGAAAAGCACCAGTTTCCTGCAACTTTCACCCAACACACCCATATCACATAATTGGGAGTTTCGGAAGGCTGTGAAGAACTTGACTGCATGCTGAGGTGGGAATTTAGTGATCAAACCCGTGATTCTCCATCCTGGACCTCAGGGTTCGATCTCCTTCCTGTTTTAGATACGTCTCTGCCGCGGCACACCTGGTTCAAATGACGGCATCACCTCCTCAGACGCCATCAGGAGTCATAGATACCAACGTTTGTCGTGTTGACTTGCTGCTTTTTTCAGTTATTCCCTTTAAAGATTATCTCAGCTTCCTGTTCAGCTTCCCGCTCTCCCTCCACTGTGTTCAGTTCTGCTGATTAACTCCCACTCATCTTCTCAGCAGACTTTTGGTGCTTTTATTTATAAAATAATGTCTTTATTGTCATTGTACAATTCTGTACAGTCTACACAAACACGACAAAATTTAGGCACAGTTCTCTCCTCAGTGCAATTATATTCAATAATCAATAAATAATGGAAGCAAAAATACAAAAACAACGTGACACTTAATGGTGTCAAATGTCACTTATTGGCATCTAGTTCAGACAGTCCAGTTGTGATGTTGTCAGTCTCCTTCTTGGACCCGGTTTGTCTTGTTTTTGGTTTAATGGTTTGGATTCTGGACTAACAGAGAGAAAACATGATTACAGGAAACAGAACTGCTGCACAAAGAATCAAATGTTGAACTTTATTCTACTGAAAATTTTCAAAACAGCCAAACAAATTTGCGCTTTAGAGTTTTCCTGGAAAAATTTCTTTTAGTGGAAGCTAATGTTTAGCACTTTAATGCTAAACATTAAAGTTTAGCATTACAGTTTAATGCTAAACATTAAACTAATGCTTTAGTTTAGTATGAAATTAGCAGATTAGCAGAAGTGTTCCCACCACTGTGTCTTGTCTTGTTCTGGACTGGATGAATGGATCTATTTCCTTCTGCTTCGACAATACACTAGTTATCATATAATATTTCAATAAAGTACCATGTGTAAAAGGTTACAGAGAGTGAATATTTCATCAGAAAGGCTTGAGGTAACAGATTTTTTTTTTTTTTTTTTAAAATGAAAAATTTTACACAATTAAATCTATTTATTCTGTTTTGTATTTAGTAAGTCATTCATCAGGTATGTTTAAAACAAAAGCAGCTTTCAGCTGGTAATCAGACGCTGTTTAAATTCAGAAGTCCCTCATTATTAGGTCACTGTAAGACTCGCTCACAGTCGTGTCACGGCGCTGTCTCCCACTCTGACGAGTGGCAGCAGAGCTGATTTGTTGCGCTGCATTACGCTGACAGATTGAGCGATTGTTGACAAACAGCTCGACTTGATGCCAGTGTCGCCACGGTCATCTCCTCTCCGCCGCCTGACCATTTGCTGTTGTGCGGTGATTTGCTGGGGCTGCGCTGGATGACAGCCATTCTTCATCTCTCACTTTCATTGTGCCATAAAAGGGTCATCTGGTGTGGAGGATGCTGCTGTGTGCTGGCCGTTCTTTGTCATCATTACGTTGTCACAGGCAGGATAACCAAAGAGGGAGCGGGGATGAAGGGTGGGAGTGTATATGTAGGAATATTCAGGTCAGAGGTCACCCAGGCCGCAGGAATCAGGTCATCTGTCTGTTCATCTTCATGAAGTGGAGTCCCAAATGGCAGCTGAGGACACAAACATGTCCTTACCAGCACACATCCCATCTGGGACTTAGAGTGCATTCACACCAGATCAGTTCAGTCCACTTTAATCCAGCTCCAGTCTGTTCATCTAGAAAGTTTGGTTCGTTTGGGAAGATCTGAATCCATAATCGAAACAAAACCGTGAACTCTGGCCCACCTACAAAACCTCGGTGAACTTTGTTGCAGTTTGAATGCACATGTGAAAGTCAAGCAGACCAAAAACTGCTCCAGCAGCAGGAAGTGGACTACAACGCAGGGCACTCTGGGTAAATGTAAGCAAAATTAACGTGTTAGCCTAGCGTTAACAGGAGAAACGGCTTGTGTGGTTTTTAGCCAAAAACAAGAGAAATGCTGCTGAAATTTTCCAACATTTTACGAAGAAGGACGTTGCGCTCAATTTCTTCTTGAGAGGTTTTTGTGTTGTTTCCTTCAGCGGTTCTCGGTGCGGCGCCCCCACAGGCGAGAAGGGGAACTTCTCGCCTGTCAGTTTACCCCTAATTTTTTATGAGAATCAGCCATCAGGCAAAGATTTGTTTTTCTTCCATTAAGAATCAAAACATGAAATAGAACAGCTCTGTCTGGATTTGTGTCTGCAGCAGAACGAGGGGCAACTTTAAAGATATCAAAAGACTGAAGCTGAATACGCTCTCTAAGCTACCAGGAGTCTTTGATCTGAAAAATGTTTGCATGCTCTGTGATCACGCAGAAACACCAGCGGGGCTGGATGGGGGGGGCTGAAACTTACCAATTGTCTGTGTCTGAGTGCTTGAACAGATTTCCTTTGCTCTACACCTGAAATAGAGCCTTCACCTGCAGATGAACCCGAGTCGTTCACAGTTTTCCAGGCTGTGGGTGAGGCAGCATCTTCCATATTTCCCTGACAGTGGGAGATGATCCTTCAGGTCCTGCAGCAGTCTGCTGTGCTACTGGGATGGGGAGCGGCGGAGGGGGCCTCTGATCTCATCGTGCCGGGAAGCAGTAGGATGATGTAATGCTGTTTGTGCGGCTGCACTGTGTTCTTATCAGATGCACTACACAGAAGAAAGAGTCAGAAACCAATGTAATATTCACTTCTACAACCATTTTACGAGTCATCATCAAAAGCCTCATTTCTCTCCGTCTGTTATGCGCCGCCATGTGTTTATGCAGCTCTCTTTAGTTCTGCTAAGAAATGAACAGGGTTTCTGGAAGGCAAGATGTGGATTTATGGATCATCTTAAAATGAGACTCTTCATATGTGGCAGAGTTCTTCTGACAGAAGGTGTCAGATGTTTACATACACTCATCATCACCAAGGATGGATTTCATTTGTCTGTTTTTCTAGGTGAAAATATGAAACTACAAACCACTTCAATGATTTCTGGAGACAAGAAGCATATTTTTCTATTAGTCATTTATGAAATGCTCAAAAATCTTTCTTCAAATGTAGACAACAAAGTGATTTTTTTTAAAAGGCTGTTTTGATTCTTACATCATCTCTGAGTCTGTTACTGAATGTAAACAGAAATCTTGAGTATTATGTTTTCTCATTCAACTCTGTCGCCTTTTTAAAGCGGAGCTTACCTTGATATTGAAAGTACTTCCAGTACCTTGGAGTCCTGATGGGTTGATAACGGGCCCTTTAATGGTCAGGTGGGACGGAGCTAGACCTGTGTAGTGTCAGCATCGTGCTAACGGTCTGTTTAGCTACCAATGCAGAAAAGTGAACACATCAAAACTGGTCAAGCAGGCTAACACGTTTGCTACTCTCTAATGCGCTAATAGCTGAGCTAATTTTTCTCTAAGCACTTTATCGTTTTTGCAAATTTTGAATATGTTTAGCACAGTTAGCTTCCTTTACATAAAATTTTCTGGATAAATTCTAAGTTGCTAAAACACTTGAATAAACTTCAGTTCAATAAAGTTTGACGTGTGTTAAAGTTTTGGTTACCAACTGTTAGGAATAAAGCTAACTAGATATTTAGTGTCATTCATGCTATTGACGCATAACATGATTGATTTTGATGCTTTAGCATTAGCTCTTGCTAAATGCTTTGTTGGTGTGGCGCTTTCGCTAAGTGAAAATAGGGTTTATCATTAATGCTATAAGTTAGCACAACTTTTTAGTTAGCGGTGTCCACAACCGTCTTCTTAACCTTTAGATTACTTTCTAATGGGTTCCAGTTGTGAGGAACAGCTGATTTAAGTTTGATTTTCAGTGAAAACATCCTGGAAACACACACAGTTCACCACTTCAGTCATCAAACATCCAGTCAGAATCAGCCCAAAAACTGTTGATTGCTCCAAAATGATGTGGTTTCTCTGCAACCTACTAACAGACGTTTATACAAATAAATGTTTATATTTGATTCTAAATGTGTAATTTTAAGCCAGTGTGGATGTAAACTGACAACCAAAATTGTATATTTATGGTCAATAAAATCAAAGTTGATGTCCTGACAGTTTTATGGCAGGTGCTACATTTTATCCATTTCACAAGATCATATCTTATAAATGATCAAATTACCAGATTGCTTTTTATTTTCAGGAAGCTGCAGGGACGTTCTCCACCCCTCCGTCCCGCCCCGCCTGCCTGGAGTCACCTCTGGAGAATCACTGCAGTCCTGTAAAATCCAAGGCTGAGGTTATTATACTGGGACTTTTATGCTGGTAATTAACATCACCGTATTATGTCCTCAGCAGAGATGAACCCCAAACTGGAATATTTCTGCCTCTGCTTTTCACTTGTCTGCATTAAAGCTGCAGTATGTAACTTTTATAAAAAATATTTTTTTTTACATTGTTGAAATTGTCACTATTTTGTGACAGTTTGGTCTGAGTCAGACATTGGTGCTCCTCTGCCTTCCCCCAGTGCTCCCAGTGCTAACTAGAGACAGTTGAGCCAGGATAATCAGTGAATGCTAGGCTAGTTAGCTACATGAGTTAGCTACATGAGCATGATTGACAGCACTAAGCCCCGCCTCCTGGCTCTGATTGGCTGTTTTTAGTGTATTAGATTATGTGTCTCATAGCAGACTTTCACAGTTTTACCATATTTTTTATAAAAGTTAAATACTGCAGCTTTAATTGGCCTTTATGTTCCAGTGTTTTCCCTACATAACTGACCTAATGTGTGAAGGAGTCTTCAGCTCTCTTGAAGCATCGCATCATACCCTTAACGTACTTGGCGATGAAGAGAGACCGAATGACTCCACTTCCTGTTCTGTGTTGCAGCGCAGCTCAGACCCGGTCCTGCATAAGAGCCTCGGAGGTGAAGCATGTGTCAGAGCCGCGGAGCAGGAGATGAGTCAGAAGAACACTTGTCAGGTGATGTCATCTCCAGTGAGCACTGATGACCGGTCCCAGCTGTTTCAGAGCACTGAGGCATACTCTGCAGCACCTGTCTGAGGCAGATTTAACTCACACAACTGCAGCAGGAGACAGGGCCCACTGCTCACACGGCTTTTATTACTCCCCGATGATGAAGCCAACAGAGGTCAAACGGGGAAGACAGTACATCTCCAGCAGAGCGTGGTTCCACTGTGTCAGGTTGGCTGAGAACTTGCTATGGACGGTGTCAGAGTTTCTCAGCAGAAAGAGTTCAGTTTGGATTGTGATGATACAAAAAATAAAACAAGAAACAGTGTCATCGGGGTTAGGATTGAATTATACAAGTGAAAGTCATTTCTGATGACGCACTAACTCATGGCTCATCCAGATGAAGTCACACAGAGTAACCTTCACCTCAAGTAAAGCTGCTTCTTCCCAACAGAAGAAAAACTAGTTTCTTTCTTACGGACTGGAAAACAGAACTTTAGATGGGAGATTTAATTACAGGTACACAGTGTAGGAAAATACAGTTTCACAACTTTTACTTCTCAGCAGCTTGAATGATGGATGATCCGGGTCAGTTGTGATGTCACTTTAGGACATAAACACAAAAACATATTTTTATTTCACAGCTTTCGTTTGCTCAAAAACAGCTTTGACAATGTTACAATCTCCATATTCATGGAAGTCTGGCTATACTTTGAGTAAATATTTCCATTAAGGTTATGAATTTCATCTGTAAACACAGTGATGTTCAGCACAAATCATTTCAGTCCCCTCCTTTGATCCTGTTTTTATCTTTTGAGAAATTTTGCCAATTTTAGCTCCATTGTGTCTCGACCTGAAATGGAAAGATTCATACGTCTCGTCTGGAATATTGTAATGCTCTTTACACATGTCTAACCAAAACTACACTAAGGACCGTCTGTACAAAATCTGACTATTTTGTCCAAACTTTCTCATGTGACTGCAGTGCTGCTGTAACTCTATCGGCTCCTAATGTTTTTCATGATCCTGGTTTTGACTTGCAGAGCTCCACATGGACAGACACCAGTTTACATTGGACTATTGCATCCTTCCAGCTCATCAGGTCAATTTCTGCTGCTGATAGAAGCGGTCACACAAACCTGAGAACAGAAGGAGAAAAAAACATTTTCTTCTGTGGAGCCAACACTAAGTAACAAGACTGAAATAAAATATTGGGACTATTAAATAAATAAAATTGCATCTTTCCACCAAGAAGTTTATGGGGAGCCATTTTGTAAAGCTATGCTGTCTAAAATTAAAGGCACTAATTTTGAGATAAATTGTCAAAAAATAAATAAAAATGGAAGTTCATTTTTCATATTTTCACTATGTTCATTTAGAAATGCCACAATATCAAACTAAATATTTAGTTAGCAATGTTAAATATTTTGTTTGTAAATAAATATTTGATAAACTAAATCAATATTTAGTTGGCTGCTAGCTAGCTAATGCTGTAGCTCAAAGCTAAATGTTGAGTTGGTGATTAATTATTTAGCTTGAAAATAAGTTTTTAACTAGTTGGAAAGCTCAATATTTAGCTCTGAGCTAGCTAAATATTATGTCCCAAACTAAATATTTTGTGAAATATTTAATTTGAAGCTAAATTAAATATTTAGCTAAATAGCTAAATATTTAATTGAAGCTATTTAGCTAAATTTGAAGCTATTTAGCTAAATAGCTTCAAATTAAATATTTAATTTGAAGCTAAATCTTTTGCTAAACATATAGCTAGCTCAGAGCTTGTCTCCCCCATATAAGGAGAGAGCTAGTTCAATATTGAGCTAGCTCAAAGCTAGCTCAATAGCTTTGAGCTCAAAGCTAGCTCAATATTTAGCTCCAAAGTAATGTTTAGCTAATATGAAGCTAAATATTTAACTAAATATTTAAATGGTAAACTAAACAGTCAGCTTATTAATGAAATATTTAGTTTGAGATTCATTTATAAATGAATGAATAACATGGGGAAAATATAACTTTGAAAAATGTACTCTCTTAGGCTAAATAACCCAAATTATTTCTACTAATGTTTGACCTTACACATAGCACATCCTTGATTCTGCAATACAAAGTAGAGAAAAACTATGTTGTACCCTGAAAATGCATCCATATGGTGTATATGTGGTAATGCATCTTGTTTTAGTGACCATGACTCAGATGACAAGTTTTTAAATTACTTCCCTGCATTGAAAATCAATGAAAATCCCCTTTAGGATTTATTTGTTTTATATTTTTAGCATTTCAGAACAAGATGGCATGTGCATTTCAACAACATGTGGAAAACACACATTTACAGGGACACGTACTGCAATAAGCAGAGCCTCCCTCATTGCTTATCAAAACCTGTTTCAGTGCAATGGCTGTTTTTACAAGGCGGTGCAGAGCAACAACTGCTTTAATCTAGAAAACAATCGATCGTTTTAGACTGTTACGATTGATATGTATCAGGCGTGACAATTTGGCAAATGATAAAAAAGTACCTCTAACAGGGAAGCACCAGATGCCAGATCATTTACAAAAAGTTTAGATGTACAGACACATTTTCTTAATGAATATGTGAATTACTTCATCATTGATTTCTATTGTGTGAGAAAATTGAAAGTGTAGAAAGAAGTGTCTACAAAGGCGCCTGCAGACACACTTCATTGACATTTTACTTGGACGCTGTGAGAAATATTGCATATGCTGAAACCAGCAGAATGTGTGTTCAAAGCCTCTGGTGAATCAAGGTTACCGCGGCGACCCTCTTAGTGGTGGCCTGTCATACATTCAGCAGCACAGGGATCATTACAAACTGTCCTCCATCACATTATGACATTTCTTAATTGACTACCAATGCAGCTTTGCTGAGTTGACGGAAAAATCGGATTTTAATCTAATCACTGCAATAAACCTGATTGGCTCATAGCAACACTCCGGCATATTAAAAACGTGCATCACAAAGATCGGTCAGAAGAGGACTAAATTTTAATGCGGTTTATTAGATTCCCATAGAGATTCATCTTTTATATAACATAATAATATAGGCTGTCTGAGCCAAAGGTATTGTTGCAATTATGTTCTACAGATTTCCTTTTTTATTCTGTTTGTGTATCTTTATAAAACATCACAAGCACAAACTGCTGCATATTTTATTGGTACTTTGTGCTATATAAATGATAAATATATTTCTGCTTTCCTGAGAAAGTCTAAGAATTTTAGGCAACAAAAAGCATTTCGAAAGAAAACCATAAGAAGTTGTGTTTGCAGTTTATCATAGGAGATAGAAAACATTTAAAATGTTGCATAAAGGAAAACAAACACTGCACATCAACCTCAACATGTAATCCCAATGGAATAGTAGTGGCTCCATCATGCTGTGGGAATGCTGGTTAGAGTAGATGGAAAGATTAAAGGAGGTGAATAGAGGATCATCATGAAAAAAATAAGAAACAGAAAAAATGTCCTTATGATTCAGTATTTATTTGGCAAAATATTTGAAATTTATAAATCATTTTCTTTCCAATTAGGCTGCAAGGTGACAAAATATTGCAAAATATGAAATATTTTAACATGTTTAAAGCGCTGGAATGCTTTCTTTCTGCAGATGTACAATCTGTCACTTGGGTTTTGCCAGCAAACCTTCAGTCAGTCCGTGTTCCCAGGTTTAACGCTGAAGCACATCATTAAGAAGCGCCCCATGGATCCCCGTCTAACCCGGCACACTGGCTCACTGCCGCTAACTCCCTGGATGAAAAGCCCAAGGCTGCGCAGGTTGACACTCTCTTGCACACACGTAAATGATGGCACAGAGGATGGTGGTCCACAATCCCCTCAGTGGTTTGGTGGAGGAGACAGGGAAGGAGAGGAATGATAGATTGCCTGGAGAGAGAGGCGAGCGGCAGGATCAGGCCTCTCATACCTGAAGAGCACCATCTGCTGTCAGCTTGCTGACTCCTTCAGCTGCAGTGATGTGTGCATGTAAAGCAGCACGCTGAGAAGACATCAGACTGCTGTCAGGCGCGCTGATGACGGGCTGCATTAGAAAGCGGACGAGCAGCCTGCAGAGGGAGGCGGTGGGAACCTGAGGACACCATCGCTTTTATCTTTACAGAGAAAAATGGCTCTAACCCCGACCATCGTGTGCTTTTTAGATTAGGTTTCACTCCATGTTGCTTGTTTTACCAGAATATGTTCAAAGGAAAAATGCAAATGGATGAAAGCTTTGATATAACAGTTCTGTTAAACTGCAACAATAATACCCAGCGAGAGTTTTCAGGATGAACTCCTGACATTTCCTCTTGTGCTCAATACGCATTCCTCTAAAGTAGCATGTGCTGGCCTTACACTGGCAATATTTCATCTGCAGAGCCCCATGTGTACACCCAGAGTGAAATAACAGAGCAGCTAAGGGAAGAAAAGCCAGTATAGTGCCGGTTTCAAATGGCCGTCTCTGGCCCTCTTAAAACAATGAACTGTTTATGGTCAATTTTAACAAGCTGAAATACTCGCTGCGCCGTTTTCCCCGAAAACAAGAGAGCTTAGAGCGTCCAAGGGAAGAGAACAAGATTATCAGTCCTTGACTGGAAACAGAAACTCTTTTCAGTGTCTTCCAGTAGGAAATGTCTTGAGTTTGTGAAATTAAAAAGGTAGTTTTCCAAGTTTTTTCAAATAAGAATCTGAAATGTGTGGTGGGTAGTAGTGATCTACCAGCTGTTAGACAATGAAGTTTTGCTTCCTTTTCTGATCTTGAGCTTGGTTGAAGAGCATCTTTTAACACCAATTTGCAGGTTTTGATTAAAAATAAGGCAATGCTAACCAGATTTCAGATCCATCTCATCGTGTCTGTGGCTGCATGTTTCGGTTGTTTGTCCTGCTGGACGGTGAACCTCCACCCAGCCTCAGCTGCTTTTCTTCCAGGAGTGTCCTGCGTTTTCTTCCATTCATCCTTCCATCAACTGTAAGCAGCTTCTGTGTCTTTCCCACAGCATGATGCTGCCACCATCACCTTGCATGCTAGGTTTGGTGAGTTCACAGAGCTTTACATTTTGCATGCAAAAGTAACGTTTCAGTATAATTTAGGAGCTTAAGTCAAAAATTCCTGAATATTGATTAAAAAAAAATATTTCCACTTGTTCACTTCTAACATGGGAAAAATATTTTGTTCTAAGTTTTAAAAAATCTGACCAAAGGAACAAAAATCTCATTTCAAGTCTAAGATATTTCCACTGGAAAGCAGACAATCATCCTTGGTAAGATTTACTGTTTCTGCAGTGTAGGGGCAGGAGCTCAGATTTTTAATTTCTTTCCCTTTTTTGTTTTTGTTTTGATTTATATGAATATAACGATGCTTAAGTATGTGACTATATGAAGTTATTAAAAATGTTTGGCAAAGAACCTGGAGTTATTGGCTAGTGGACACATTCAACTGCTGATAGATAGAACTACCTAATAATGTAACGTTATTTTCATTTGTAAAATTATTTTTATTATTATGGTAAATCTGTGGTTTGAATGTGACAGGGGTGTGAATACTTTCTGCTGTGTACGTGTCTCGCTGGGCCACTCCCCCCACACTCTTCTCATTTTCTACAACCCTTCTGTAAAAACAAAGTCCACACAGACTTTTATGTCTCAATAAAAAAATAAAACCCCTGAAGGGGAAATAATGACATATTTCTGGGATGAGGTGTAGGGTCAGCATCAAAGGCAGGGTCTTGTCATCTCCCATTTCATTTCAGGGGTCCAGAGGAGCCGGATAGTCAATAAGCAGCAGCTGTATCGACACCTGTGACACTGAGCCGGTTTGCCTCCGACTGCCGGCCTCTGGCTCTGCAGCCACCAGAGGGAATCGCACGCACCACTGTCCACCGGCGAGGGAGCATGTCGATACTAAAAAGGTCACAATTTATGAAAGGCCTTCGCATCACAGCGCTGATCAGCGGCTCCTTTGGGTCGAAAACTCTGCGCTCAGATTGATTCTGTAGGTGACAGTGCTGCCAGAGATCAGCAGTGTCAAAAGAAAAGGTTTGCATGTTGAAGCTGAAGGCGGTAATTCCACAGGATTTGCGTCAGTCGGACTCGGATGCTGGACAGTGATGGGCGATCCGCTGACCCCGCAGGGCCACGCTAACCTGTCAGCAGGAGACAGCTGCAGATTGTGGGGAGAATATTATATTATGATGAGCAGCCATCATGGATGGATGGACGGATGGATGGTGGTGTGGAGTCTTGCTGCAGGGATCAACTCACACAATCAGAACAAGACCAGAACAAGGTTGCATGAGGGCATTACTGCATAAGTCAGCAGGTAACACTCAGGTGCACACGCCTCGCGTCCAACCAGCAGCAGCGCCTGTGTGTAATCTGGATGTGCAGCAGGGCCAGTGTCGCTGTCAAGACACAGTGAAACAGAAACATTAAAATAATGTGTGGAATGGACAGGTACACCGCGGGGCATCATGAATAAATGAGCGCTCTCCAAAAGCAGCCTCTCCTTTGTACTGCGTTGTATTTGTCAAAGCTGGCAGAAGCACAGGGATGTGGGTGCAGGGCCCGGCTCACAAGCAAATAAATAAATTACATGTTGAAAAAGTGCAAGCTGTTGTTAAGTTTGTGTGACATTCCTGCTATACAGCCACACACAAGATGTGCAGCTCCACACATTAAGCCTGTTATGCTTTATTTCCTCCATCTGTTTAGATTTAGGTTTGCATAAGAAGAAAAGATCATGTTTGTTCCTACACAGAAAATACTACGACTGATTCTACCGACACCTGCGTTATTTTTGATGACGATGGATTGATTAGAAATAAATAAGCAAGACTGATAGCGCTGAATAAATCCAATTACCTTGGAGGAGATAATCAATACATTTACCTGGGATCTCATGCTAAAGCTCTTTTAATCGACAGTACAGTATATGCTTGTTGACTTTAATTGCAAGATTGTGGGCTGCAGAAGCCGCGGGCAAACAATTGATAGTAGCTATTAGCCAATGATTAGTCGGACAGAGATGAACTCTTTTGCATTGATTGGCCTGGCTTACATTTCCGACTTTTGCAGGGGAATAAATAAATTCACCTGTAAATCTATAATGCATGAGTTTGTATTCATTATTTCCAGCAGAGCGTCTCCGCGGCTCCCTGCTTTCCATTGTGTTCTGCTCAGAGGAGCCGGCAGCTCATTCGGGTCAGTTGGCCGCGATGTCTGTTCAGAACCAAACCACAAACGCAGCAGGAGAAACTCTGCTGAGAACTTCACTCTGACAGTTAGATTTTTAAGTAAAACTGCAGGTTTCCTTTCACAACATGCTTAAATCATTGCATGGCTTTGATCAGATCAAAGTCTTTCTTTAACATTTCTTTGTTTTTTAAGTTTTTCCCAATAGCTTTGGAGCTGCATCTAAAATGAGCTGGACCAAGAACGTGTGAATGTATGTTTGGTGATCCAAATTGTTGTGCAACTCAATGAAAATAACTAAATATTAACAAAATGGGAATGTATACTGTTCTCCAGCAAAAAGACAAGAGGATCAAATACCCAAAACATCAAGGAAAAACTGATTCAATCTAATTTACGTCCATCAAATGATCCAACAGAGTTTCAGAACCGTTCTGTAATGACATGATGACATCACACAGTCATTACAGATTTATCAACTAACCGTTTATAATGCAAATCTTCAGCTCCACCACGTCCCACAGGAGTGCTGGTCCATTGAGAGTAAAGAGGCTGTTGGGAGTACTGGGAACTTATTGTCATCCTAAAGAAAACCAGTTTGAGATGGTTTAAGGTTTGACCGTTGTCCTGCTGGAAGTAGTCATCAGAAAATTTGGTTATAAGGGGATTGGCATGGAGATTAAACAATGTTCAGCTGGTAAGGTGTTCAAAGTGTGTGGAGAAGATAAGAAGCGCATGCAGACCTGCCTGAATACGAGGCATGTTGCTCAGCCGAACGCTGACCGTATTCTGAATGTTTGAGCTAAAGTCGACACTCATCTGATCTGCTGTTGTCCAGTTTTAGTGATTCTCTGGGAATCGTAGCCTCAGTTTCCTGACACGCCAGGTGTGCTGAGGTTTATATGTGATGGTTGCAACAGTTATGTGAAATACTGTTGCTTCTCTATCACACCAAACATGTCTGTCTATGCTGTTCCACCACCAAGACATTTTCAGTCACACAGCTAAATATTTCCTGTTTTGTCTGTAAACTGAGACAGTTTGGTGAAAATCCCAGTAGAGCAGTCACAGCCTGACTGACACTAACAATGACACAACCTGCAAAGTTAATTAAACTCCCTCTCTTTCCAGTTTTCACTCTCACTTTTAACTTCAGCAAATCTTCTACTTCTTCCCTGCCACTAATCCCAGATGGTTAAATTCATCAAGTTGATGTCAAGCAATTGAACCGGTGTTCCTAATAAAGTGGCCTGAAAGTGCAAAATGAGCTACAGTAACTCACAAGAACACAAAGTTATGAAAAGCTTATCATTCCAGGCACTTGTGCCATATGAATCAAGTATTTTTGTTAACTTGAAGCATCTTTAATATTTAAAGCGAGATTCTTTCTTTGCACGCTCTTATGACAGACTGCACAGGAAACGATAAAAAAGAAACTGACTGCTGCTCTTTTCCTCCCTTTGAGCGAGAACACAGACCAGTCCTTGACCTCACTATCTCACTGTGGTTTGCATCCATTTCATCCGTACGAAGCCTGATGGTTCATGCTAACGGTAATGCGGTCGCTACTGAAATAATTCCCAGCTCTGCTCAGGATGACTTGTGCTTCTTTGTCCACGTTCTCAGGGCGCACAAGCATCCAGTAATCAGATTGAGAGAAGCTCAGCGCTTGCTGCCCTTAAACTTAATTTGTCTGCTCACAGCCTCTGACCCCTCGACCTTTGACATTCCAACCCGAGTGGTGCGGGTACCGAATCATTTATTTTCTTTTTTGGGACAAAAGCCAGATGAGGTGATTGCAGCCGTATGGCAGGAATGTTTGGAACGCAAAACAAAAATAAAAAGATAGATTAAAATGTAAACATTTAACATTTAACTGATGTATGACCCTGGAGTAACCGTCCAGCCCCTGAGTCATAATCCATATTGATTTCTCAGAATTCCCTATTAAAAGATCCATTTAGCTCATTTTGCTCAGGTCTGATCAATTAGATCAATTATTCAGGCAATAATTTTAGGTGGCAGCAAATGCTTGTCAGTAAGTATTCCACAGGAGACGGCGCTCATAAAGGCTAATATACACATCAATATGTTAGGGATTTCTTTTGCATGTTCACAATGCAGCAGTTGTGCTCAACAAATGGCATTAAATGAGGATCATTGTGGGGTCAGAGGTCAGAATGAGTCAGCAGAGCCCAAACGGGAAATTTTAATGACAGAAAATCAGCGGGCTGCTCACATCCCCCCCCCACCTCTCTGTCTTTATAGCTTTTTTGCCTTTCATGGCTTCTAACCATGTCTCTAGAGGATTATGCAATGGTGGTTTACCACGTCTTTTTTTCCAGCGCTATACTTGTGTCGCTTCACGTTCACACCAACTCTCAAGGCACACCCAGCATTAAAACCGAGCTGTTGGAGTTCACAGCGACTCCCCACAAGCAATTCATCTTCAGCTCATGTTCTCCTGCCGAGCCGGAGCTGCGTCTCGTCCAACCAGCCGGCCTGCAGCGTACCCACATGTGCCGCTCAAGTGTTGCTCAGCCAGGCTCGCCCCCAGCTCTCTCCTAAAATAGACCCATCTCTGGGCCTCAGAATGTTTGGCTGTTTCCTTCCTCTCATCTTGTCCACGCTTGTTTGAGGGCTACAGCTGCTCGCTCTCTCTCTCTCTCTCTCTCTCCGACCGCAGTTTCCATTGCTCATCACTGCTTAACTCTCAGACCCCTTCTGGAGTCCATTACCAAGGGTAACTTCCACAGATTTATCACCAGCATGACCTGCAGCAGCCAAAACACCAGCAGCATGAACACTCCGAGTGCTGAATGAGCTGTTCCGACCCTGTTTAGTCCCAGTAAAAGTCCAAACCAGAGACGAAATGAGGTCTGTGTTTATTAAAGATTTTACAGTTACCCTCTGTGCAGCGTTCTGAAATGGGTGTCTGGGTTTAATGCATGTGTTCTGAGAAAGAATGAGTCTGCAACTCTGAAGCTGCAGAGAAGATATCTTTGATGCAGGCTTGAAAAGAGCAGATGGGATCTCTGCCACTTGTTTCTTTTAACTCCATCCACGGGTATTTCCATCTACACTTAAGAGCCACACTGTTTGGAAATTACAGCTATCTCACATGGAAAGAAAATGTGTTCCTAACATAACCCCAAACATTCCCATTTTATTTTAAACTTCACAGAGTTCGTCTGTCACTGAGAGCTTATTGATTTGACAAGAATTAAAACCACACTGAAAAGAGCCTCATCAGCACTTTAGCTTAGTGCACTGGCTGAGATTTTAATCCTCTGAACACAAAACAGACTAAGCTGGATCCTGCTGGTGCATCTGCTAAAAGTGACCTGTGTCACCTTCTCTGCAAAGCAAAACTTATTCGATGTCATCCAAAGTCAACAAATTTGGAAAAAAAAAAAAGAATAGAAGCCAAATATGAGCCCAGGAACAGACTCCAGCAACTTAATCATCCATCCAGGTCCAATCCTCAGCTGTCATTGTCCTGCAACTTTTGGATGCATCCTTTGCTCCGACACACCTGACTCAGATAATTGGCTAATGACTTAGCATTGTAAAACTTGCTGACATGCAAGGAAGTAATTCAGACTTTTGATTCAGGAATGTTGCAACTGGAACCCAACCAAAAGTTGCAGGACATTGAAGAACCAAAACAAAAGTTGTGGTATTGTGTTGAGACTTTGTGTCCAGTCCATCTTTTCTGTTTGCATCTGTTTACTAATTTACTGATTACTGCTGTGTTGACACCAAACACGATTTGAGCGTTGGGAGCGTCTGTTTTACATTCAAAGTCTATGTGGACGCGCATCCAGGGCGTGTTGCAGTGCGTTTTGTCTAGCATTGCACAACTGATGCAAAATAAGTGTGTTTAGAACAAGTTTGGCAGTGGTAGTGCCTCTACACAGTGTCCTTTAATTCAATTCTTCAGTATCGGCCGCTTCCTTAACCTGGTCTCCTTCTTCACCTTAGTTCTCCATCAGGCCCTTCTTTCTGATTTTCTCATGGATATTTCCTGTTTCATTCTGAACAGTGGTTCTGATGCCCACTAGCCTTTTTGCACCCTATTTTTGCTTGGCATCCTATTTCAGGTTGCTGGACATTGTGCATTGTTGGGAGCCTATTTGTCTTGACATCAGTTGGCCTCTTTCCTGTTTGTACCAGCCAGGTATCTGTTAACTGACAGAGTGTATAAACTGAAGGAAGGAAGTCTGTTCTTTAACCTTTCTCTCTGTATTGAATTGGATTTGCCTTTTTCTTTTCTTGCCATTTGATTTTGAGATGCATGTAGAATCTCAAAGATTTTGCCTTTAAATTTTTAAAGGAAACTTGGCATGCAGTTTTTATTTACTCTGGTAAAGCCCCGGCCCTGTTGGTGGCACTTAAGAAAGGCACAGTTATAGCCCTCACGTCAGAGGAATTATCAGTCTAGGCTGACACCAGAGTGCTAACATTATCTGTTGCTTGTGCTGTCCCAGTCCACCTCTGTGCTCCTGTATGTAATTACAGTGGTTAATCTTCTGCTTCTCCCCTGTCTCCTGCCCACTTTGTGCCTCCCTTATTAGCAACTCTTTGCCCACCTGAGATTCTTTTTGTCTTCTTCCCCTTCATTTTCCCTCCCATAGTTGCAGAGTGCAGTAGTCCAATCAGGGTTGCTATTGTTTATTGTGATAAGTTCAGATAATGAACAAATGACCTGCCACCTGGAGCACTTAGAGCCTAGTGTTAAACTCGGGTTATAAAAACCTCTTCCAGCTCTATTGATTTACTGGCAGCATTTGATTGTACCCAGGGGGCAAGGGGCCTGCAAGGCTGCACAGAGCTCTTACTGTTTTACAGTCCTTATTACACCAAACAAATAAATCTCCTGACCATTAATTCACTGCCTGCGCCCTCGCTCTCCAGACTGATAGACCAAAAATCAGAGCAGATTCAGACCACTTGGCAGACCCAGCCAAATAACTAAGTAGTTAGAGGTAATGTTTCTTTTCCATGTGCCCCCTTCTATATTGGATTTGCAGACTGCAGACAACTTTGAGTGTTGTAGGAAGACTTTATAGCCACACAGAACAAATACACGAGGAAATCATTTGACTTAGGACATCTTGTTTTTGCGAACAACAGTCATTATTTCAATATCCTGTGGGGCTCTTTTACACGCCCCTGCAGTGACTTTTTAACTGCTTCTTTTCTGTTTACAGAACAGTAGCATGGCACCCCATAGTCCACAATGGCGTTTCTCAACGGGGGCGTTCAGAGGACGGCAGGGGATGCTGGCGGAAATTTTTACAAAAGGGAGGCTCTTGCTGAAAGCTAAACTTTACTTCTTAAATGCACAACAATAGCAGTTTAGACTTTGAGCAACTTGCTAAAACTGTATTGTGTAACATTAAAACATGCCTGGCTGCAACTGTATCTATGGCAGCTCTTCTTCTGTTTCTGTTAGCTTCTTAGCTCTACGCTCCTGCTACTGGTAGCTTCACCGCATCAGTTCAGCGTCACACCGGCTGATGACGTTGCTGTGATTCACTTATCTGGTGTCTGATTTTCAAATATTTTATGTTTTATTGAGGATTTTTGTACATATGTTTTGGCAGTGCTGTGATCATGTCAAAGCAGCAAATTATATAAAGAAGTGTTTGAAAGGTGGTCTGGATGCTGCCCGCTTCCTTAGCAGGACAACAGAATATCTTTCTTATAAACATGTGATGACTAAAATCACGACACCCTCACTGTGTATCCCTCAGAAAAATGAACTAAGTTAAATAAAGAAATCCTTCCATGGGTGATTCCACGATAGACAGAGTTCATTTTATAGAGTTAACATCGGCGCTGGAAGTGGTTTGGTATGAAACGGTACCGTAGCATTTTTGAATTTCAATAATCAGAATACCGGGATTTTTTCCGTTGTTTTAAAAGGTTTACATCAGTCTGCTTTTCTCCATCGTTACCGCTCCGCACCGTAGCCTAGAGGTAAAAATAAAAAATTAAATAAATAAACGATGAGCACGTTGCGCCAAACTCTAAAACATCAGAACCAGGATGAAGAACGGAGCAACAAACTAAATGTGAATCATAATCAGAGAAATCGGCGGTGATGGCAAATCAGGTGAAACACATGATGATTAGCTTGATGAGTGAAGATTACTGGTGGTGAGCGTCAATACCAACGATAAAATAAAACTAGCAACAGGAAATAAACTAAAGAAGACATAACAATAAACCAAGGTCCAGAAAAGGTTGAGAAACACTGGTCCACAAGAATAAACTACAGGAACAGTCTGATATTTTAAAGCTGGAGGTAAACACTGAAGCTGCTTAGGAAATGCAACCAAATACAACAGAAAGATAAATATGCAAAATATTCAGATGGAATCCAAATAAAAAAATGATGTTGAACTTCCCAGAGCAAACTCGTCTGCCAGAAAGATTTAACCATGCATTTTGTTGGTGGTACCCCTTTTAAAATAAATAAAAAAGCTGTGGGCTCTGACTCTTATTTATGAGAAAAGAAGTTTGTTCGTCTTTAAACCCTTTCACCTCGTTCCCCCTTCTTTCCCACATAAACACAAACTCAGGCCTCGTACCTCAACAAGTCCCGGCGCTGTGCCAGGATGATGAATAAACTGCCTGCGACGCTACAAGATGAAAGGCTCCCTGATTAGTTCTTGCCAGAGTGTTTACCGTAGTTTGAATCACTACCATAACCTCTGATTGTAGACTTATGTAACATATGTTCAAATACACTTTCCATCCTGCCCACTGGTTGCTCCGAGGCGTAATTGTCAACACATGCTATGGGTTCACTCACATATAGGAGACACACACGGCACAGTCTTCAGACTAAAGGCCATTCGAACCTCAAAGACTGATTCAGATTAACCAGCTTGGTCAGTACGCTCAGATTAACGTGAATAAACATTTTTTACCTTATATACAACCACAGTCACACACATTTGCTGCAGCAGCGTTTTCAGGAAGCACAGTTTGATGCAGAACAACTCAGGACGTCTGACTTCAACAGTTTATTAATCATTTTACTTCCAGACAAAATTATAGAAATAGAGAATAATATTTTTAATATTCTTACAAGTCCAGTTTATTTAGCACATTTCAGCAACAAGGCAGTTCAAAGCACTTTACATCATAAAAATCTGACACAATTAATAAACAGATGAAAACTTGCAGTCCAAACTAGAATTTATCAATGTTTGAGTTATTATGAATCAAAAGCAGCGCAAACCAAATGGGATTTTAGCTTTGATTTAAAGGAACTCAATGTTTCAGTATTTTGGCAGTTTTCCGGAAACTTATTGCCTGTGTGATTTATTTCATATGCAGAACTCAGAAGATATTTTTGCAATAATCACACTGATGAAAGATATACAAATTAATGAGTTTCTCTGGGTATTGTTGGAACATTAATCCTTTAATGCTGGAAATGTCCTTTGGGTGATAGAAGACCGACTTTGTGTCTGCCTTTATGTGACTCTGAATGTCCAGGCCAGAGTCCATCACTACTCACAGATTTTGGACTTGATCTCTAGTTTCTAGCTGTAACTTATAGGAAATAAAAATATGTGTTAACATTTGATCACTCCTCTTTAAGTCCAAAAATAATTACTTCAGCTTTGATTTGTTCTGCATCTGCTCAGGGCTTGAATGAGTTCATAGTCACCTGTAATGTAGAGCTGGGTATCATCTGCATAGGTATAATAACTAATCTTAATACTCGTAAGAAGGTTCTTCTTATTACCGAAGAGGGAATGTATGGTAGGGCAGCCATCCAGTCAGGGAGATTTAATCCTGAAATGATGATCAAATTCTGCTTTAGACTTAGTGTGCTGCTGCATGGACGATGTGCTGAGGGGTTATCGATGTTCTGGTTGTTGTGGTTTTTCTCATAGCTTTAACAGAGACTGACAAAGTGAATAATGCATCGCTTTTACCAAGTAGGCAGAAGTACTGAAAAACATTAAGTGCACACATGTCTATGACATTTTAGTGTGATGTCATCCTGATAATCTTGCTATGTGAAAATGTTACAGATGTTTCTACTGTTATGGGATAACCCTAACCCTGCATCATGCCAAACGTCTCACTGAACAAAAACAGGCCAGCTGCGTTCAACAGCTATTTAAATCCGACCTTTTATCGCAGCCTCCACCCCTACTGGCCTCCGCATCATTTCACGTCCCTCTGGAAACAAGGCAGTGTTTTACCTTTCTACCACACCGCGCTGCCTGTCACATCAGAGAACACACACACACCTAGGAGGCATGTGACATCTGTTCTCCCAACATTGGGTTAGCCATGTCCTCGACCTCATCCGCACCATTCAGGAACACCTGGGAAGACTGCAGGACGACCCGGGGACACGGCGGAGAAACAGAGAGGAAAGATGGATGTAGTGTGTGTGCGTGTGTGTGATGAGAGTGTGTTACAGAAAGACCCCAAGGCAACCACAGGATCCGTTATGAGTCAAGGTGTGGTTCACTAACAGTGTGGTTTACCTACTAAACCTTCTGCTGCAGCCATACCAGCTGTATATACATGTCCCAAAGATACAGACTGTATGACACCAAAGGTTGAATAACATCCCACGCTTTGCTGTTCAGGAACAATGAGGAGGAATGCCTCAGCGGTAGGGACTGTGTAAAATGTGACAAAACAAATAGCTCTGCACTGAGGTTACAGAAGTTGGGGTATAAAAGTCAGGTTCTGGAGTCAGCAGTGGTGGGAAAGCAAATGCACATCCACAAGCAACTGCAGCAGGAACAACTGTGTGAGTCATACTGCTTGGCAACATGTAGTAACAAGAAGGTTACTGCGTTGCCGCTAAAGTCAGTTCAGGACTTTTAAAGCTGCAGCTCTGCTGCTAAAAGGTAAAGGCAGGTCACAGGAAAACTGCAGACATTCAGTTACAGCACAAAGGTAGCAAACCTTCCTCCAGCTCTCAGGGTGACACATCAATTCATACTGCAATATGAATACCTCAGGTTAATAATAGTAAAATTATATAATGCAAGTCTTTCAAATATGCTGGTGGGAACATTTCTCCATGTGGTGAATTCAGCCTAATAAAGTCCATTACTATTTTTACTTTTATTACTCTATCACAGGAACAGACCTCTGTGGTCTGTTCTTGTAAACCTGACTTGCCAACAGTCCCAAATTCATTCAGCAGGGTTTAAATCTGGAGAATGTGTCAAAGGATTTTAAAGAGAAAAAATATTCTCCAAGAATTTCTCCAACACGTATTTTTGTCGACAGCTCATCAGATCCTCCAGTTCAATACAAGTGACATTTTGTGTAGGTCTACCTCTTGACCTTTTAGTCCCATGAACTTCAGGATCGTTCCAGAAATTTAAAACGTCCGTCTTACTGCGTTGATCCTCTCCAGTGACGGAGCGCTACAAGAAACCTTGCTTGAGTAGCTCATCAAGAAAATTACAAAACAACCAGATTTATGGACCGATTTGTTCTCTTTAGAGTTATTGATCTTATTTTTATTTTTTATCAGCTAATGAACACTGACTTTCAGTTTAAATGCAGTTCTCCATAATTTTCCCACTCCATCAGATTTGTATTGGAATGTTGCTAGTTCTGTTTACAACCTGATCCACCAGGTAAAGTAAAAACTTCTAATTCCTTCCTGGTTATTATTTATATTAATCATTTCCACACTCTGTTTCTTGATTTATTATTCATCTAATTTAGAATGACATTTGCAGTGTGCAGTGTCACATTTATTCACATCTGAGTGTTTGTTGTCCAGATTTACCTTTCGCTGTGGAAATAGGCACCTAAACCCTGCAAAGACCAGCGGGTTCAGATCGTGGATGGATTCCTTGGCAGCAGCTGTAATTGTGCTGCTTCCAGCATAGAAACACGTGTTAAATTTATACAAAAAAACTCCTTCAAAAATTAAACCAGGTGTCCTTTTAAAAAGACAAAAAGCCAAACTTATTAGTCAGACATTTCCTTTCTTCCAAATCCAAGGATAGACATCAATATTAATGTATTGTAACCGTTTTAGCTCATTTCTGTCCTCATTAGGGAAACATTGGCTGTCCTTTTGTTGGGAAATGCCCTGCAGCTACAAACAAGAGCCGCTGGAAACTTCGCTTGCTGTTTCACTTTAAAATATTTAATTTTTCTCCAATATTTTCCTATTTTCAAACAATTATCATTTAAAGTTCACTTATAACATTTGATGAATTGAAAATGAATGCATTCACATTAACAAATTTGGACAAGCAAATTAGGTTTGCCTCCATTAAACAGGTTGCCTCATTAAGCTAGAAATCAGGAGTGTTGACCAAATGTTCCTCTTTGGTTTTCGATAATTAATTCAACACCTAAGAATGTGTGTTTTCATAGAGCCTGAGCCAAGCAAGTGAGACAATGATCTTCAAAGCAGTTGCAGCCTCTTGCTGGCAGCAGAGACAAAGAGTGCAAGTGAGGAAATAACAACACTCATCTTGACTTGATAATGCTCCTTGTTGTAGAGGCAGTAAAAACTTCCTTTGTCAGTAAAGAGCAAATAATAGTCTGTAAATTTGTGGAAACCATCTTTTTTCTCATCTCTCTCATCCACTTTTATTATTTTTCACTCAAATTTGATAAAATCCTTAATAAAATTATGCCGTACCTTCAGTTTGAGCTGAAACGACAAACTTCTAATTGCATTTTGATATATTTATGGGTATGTTATGTGATAGATACATGTTTCAAAATATTTTAGTATTAAAATCTGAAAAGTGTGGCATGCATAAAATCCAGTGCAACAAATTGGAAGCCATGTGGAAGAAGATAATCTTGTTGAATTTAAATGTTTAGCCTTCCTATTTAGTTATATGTATAGTAGAAAACTGAAACTGGACATCACCAGAAACATACCATTAACATAGTGAAACATGGTGGTGGCAGCATCATGCTGCTGGATCTTTTTCCTCAGAATGGCCTGTAAAGTTGATCAGAGTTGACATTAAGGAGGACGGAACCAAATCCAGAACAATCCTGGAAGAAAATCTCTTAAAGTGCTGCAGAAGACTGGAGGCTGGGCTGGAGGTTGACCTTTGACCCTAAACATACAGCCAGATAAATAATGGATGATTTAGTTCAAATAATGTCCATGTGTAAGAGCGGCACACCCCAGTTTGAGCCATGATGCAGAAAAGAACTAGTTTACTGTCTGAAGCTGGTAGACAAATTCACGTTGTTCTGCAAAGCAAATGCATGCCACACTTTTCAGATTTTGACTTGTAAATAACTATGCTCTGATCTATCACATACAATTTGAATGAAATAGATTCTCATGTTACAATGTGGGAAATGTGAAAACATTTAGCTGCTTCAACAGAATGATTAGACTAGAGAAACTTCACTCAACATTTTACTTTTACAGATTCATGTCATTCTGCTTACTGTGAAATGAATAATAGTGTAATTGTTTGCATTGTTGTGGATCAGGAGAAAGTTTGAGATTTCTTTTCCAGCCCAGTATATTTACATGTGGTGGAATTGAACTTCCCCAGTTGCAAACTGATGTTGTACTTCTAAGGCGTGTGCTGCCTGCAGCGCTGCCTGTTGCTCGCTCAACACATTGACTCAGCAGGGTCATGAGTTTGTTGGCTCACATTCTGCTTCCTAACAGCCTTTTCAAATCATTAAGTAATGAACAGGGTGCCATTCAAATATAAATGCATCCACAAGCCAGAATCCTTTCATGTTTTCAGCCATAAATAGTCGTCATTTTTTTCTTTGAGCTAATATGCCTTTCAAAGCCGTTTCCAACATCTGTTTAACACTGGGCCAACTCTCGACGCTCCGCACCAAAGTCAGCTCTTATTCACAGAACATAAAGCTTGTGAGCTTATTTTTCTATTATTTATAAAACGATTATTTCCTAATCTGTTGGTTGTGATTTAAGCAGGTATAAGCTTTGATGTACCTCTGCTGAAAGTTGATGATTATTGTGAGGGCTGCCACCGCCGACCTTGGCACCAGCCGGCTCCTTCCGGGTCCATCCACTCCTCCCCTCCTGTTAGAGGAATGGCCCCTGGCCTGCAGCCTATTGGGGGGGCCTGGAGCCAGTTTCCCATCTTAGGCAGCCCGTAATCTTGGAGGCAAATGATAAGGCGAAGGTTTACAGGAGAGGCTTTACACACTCACCAAAATTTGCATTTAAAGACCCTCCAGTAATCTTTAGGCTTATTTAAATCTCAGCAAGACACTAGCAGGAGAAAAAGATTCTGCACATCCACCTCCATCGCTTCTTTCCCATGGCACAACAAATCCCTGCCATAAATGAGCGAGGCTGCCATTCTCACAGCAGCTGGTCTCAGCATTATCAATGCTGTTTAATTGACTGAGAATTATTTTTCCTCTGTGCATCCAAATAATGCCGCCACGTGGGACAAAAGCAACAACCATCCCCGCAAAGCTGTTTGGGAAAAGAAAGGTAATTTCTGCCAGGACGGCTGACATGCAGACGGCTGCTCAAGAAGGAAGAGAGAGAAAAAATCTGCTTGTTTTAAATGAGCAGATTTGACTGAGCAGTTTTCTTCATGCGGCTTGTTGTTTGAGAGATTATAATAAATATGAAAGAGACATCTGCATATGTCTTACAAAGAATTTCTGCTTTCTCACCAACAGTATTGTCACGCAGCGTCTTGATTTTTGTCTTTTTATTTGAAGCCGCCCACATACTTAGCATCGGTCCAGATTATGTTTGTTGACCAACAGCCAGAAGTGTTTCAGTGAAGAACAGCCAAAAAATGGAAAAGCTAATAATAAAATGAAGAGGAACAGTAGCAAAACGGCTGAAAACGGATATTTAAATACACTAAAACACTCAAAACACTTTTTTATGTCAGAAAGAAACATTTCCTTGTTCAGATTAATTAGGACAACCTAAATTATTTTTCAGTTCAAAATATTTGACTATTTCTACTTTCAAAAATAACGAACTAGAAACCTACTTTTTTTAAATTCTGAGCTTTAAACATAAACACACAGCAAGATTTCTATGCTTCCAAGCAATTTGGAAAAGTTTTGACAAGGGGTATGTAAAACTTATTGATCTGGAAGCCAAAATTCAGAAGTATTCACAAATGAGGTAGTATGATTTTTATTTTTTTTTTGCCAGAAGTCCTCACTCCAAAAGTACCAAAACAGTCAGAATATATTTTCCACTGACGAACGCAGACTTTAATTTGGCAGACATGTCCTGTGTTGTGATGAAAATAAAACTGAAATGAGTTTCAGCAACACACTGGGATGCAAGCCTGAGAACCCCGTTCTCACTGTGAAGCACGGGGGTGGCAGCATCATGCTGCTGGGGTGTTTTACTGCAGGAGGGAATGGTGCACTTCACAACATCTAAAGCCATCAGGCATGATGTCAAAGCCTGGGCACACAGGTTTTAAACGTGAACTTTGACCCTTAGCATACAGCCAAATAATTATAATGTAGTTTAAGGAGAAGCAAAGTAAATGTTTTAGAGTTAGAGAACACAAATCCCTGATTTAAAAGGTGTGTGAGCAAAGCTGAGTCAAGAGGAAAGAGTCAAAACTCCAGAAAATATTGTTAGAAACTCATAGAAAATATTCAAAATGCTCAACAGTAATCTCAATAATCCGACATTTGGCTAATAGAAACAACTTTACAAATTCCAATCAGAATTGATCAGAGAGTGTAAATAAATATCCGGAGGGTTGTTTCCTGTGGGAACTTACAGAGCATTCTGCACATTGACAGAGATTTGAAAGATTAATCCTTACCTTTGCAGCTGAATGTATGTAATCTGGTTTGACAAACACGGCTCCTGCAGGGACATTTTCTTCATTAATACTTGACAACGTGCCCTGCGTCTCAGGCTTCAGGAGATGCAGCTCTGTGATGGAGGAGCTTTAAAATGACCCAGATTCACTGTTTCCTCAGTTTGCTTGTGAGCCTTTAACACACAGTTTGCACCTGAGATACAAAATTCATCTGAGGAAACAACAAAAGACGAATGTTAATGGTCTGAACAGCAGAGCAGTCAGAAAAACACGACCTGGTTTAAACTGGAATATTCAAGACAACTGAGAGTCATAACCCTAAAACTCTTCAGTGAAGATCATTTCAACACCTTTCATTTGTCTAATGCTCTTAAAATATTTTGTTTAGAGAAGTTTTATTTTGTTAAACCAGCAGTTTGGTTTCTTTCTGAGATGAAGTGGGTGTAAGTTGAAAGTTGACAAAAAGACATTTACAAAGCATATTCAAAGAAACATATTTGTATTTCAGAATCAATTTTACTTCCAAATCTTTAGTTTCTCCTGGCAAACACATCTAACCTTAAGAGAAACTACAGCAGGTTTTATATATCAGACAGTCTGTATGCTGCAATTAACGATTGATTGCTAAATTAGTTATTTCAATAATCGATTAATCACACTCAATCTGACTAATACGATTAATCGACTAAGCCCTACTTGACTCCTCTGCATTACAGAAGGAAGTTCAAACTACTACAACTCAATATGTATATTGAATTTAAACATCTGTTTTTTGTAAACCCAAAGCTATACTCAGTATTGTGCCTGAATTGATTTTTGCATGATTATCTTCACGGTTTGAAGACAGGTTAAATCACACACACGTGTGTGTTGGAGCTGCTGCCCTGGGCAGAGATTGAAGCAGCAGACGAGTCTCAAAGCTTGGCTTAGAAAACAAACAAAACGAGACGTTGGTTCTATTCCAGCACTGAGGAAAGGGATGTGTACAGACACACACACACACACACACACAACCCCTGTACGTCTCAGAACCCAAACGTTAGCTGGGCTCCTCCAGTCACACTGTGCAGACCATGTTCAGTCTTCCATACCTCAGCCACTTCCTGCTGGCTCTAAACAATGCCGACTCCATTTGGGCTGCTGTAATGGCTGACTGCTTGACATAACCCCTGTCAGTGAGAGCTGAGATATGTGACACTTGACAGATGTGTAATTGCTGGGAAAGCTCACTGACAGGTGGATGAGCTTACAGACACCTGATATGCTTCTGAGGCTGCTGACGGAAGGGATTACACCTTAAGCAGCAAAGGTGTGCTGGCTTTTTATGCAGCCTGGCTGAAGAAGAGAGAAAAGACGGATTGGGAAATGCATTCTGAATGAAGGCGAGTTGAGTTGCTTCCTGATGTGAGCAACAACCCACATTATACAAGAAGTACATGCATATTCTCTGTGTAATAGTTTAAAGTTATTAGCTCTGTTTCATCCGGTTATGATGCGAATTTTGAGCAAATGCTTAAAATGTTGCTAAAAGAAAACGTGAATTAGGTGTGTTTCCATCTACAAGTTTGAAATGAGTCAATCAGGCCATGCAAAGCAAATCATCTGATTGTGACATTATGCATGGCTGTAAGAAAAACCAAGATGTACTGAATGGTAAAAATGTTTCAGTTTTGTTGCTGTAGTAAAAAAAAACACCAGATTTTAAAATAAAAATAATTCAATTCAACTGCATTTCATTTTCATTTGTTTTGTTCAACAAGCAGAACAGAGAATCCACATCAGGCATTTACATGTAACTCACACTTAAATCATGAGCATGGGCATGGATCAATTGTTTGTACATAATCAGATGGTTTTGATTTCAATCAGGAGGTTGAATCTACGCTGCAGCTGCACTGGAATCTGGAATTATAAGCAGCAGCTGAAGTTTTGAAATCAGGGAACATCAGAAATCCTCTAAAATCAAAAAATTTGTTTGGTAGAAAGAACAAGCAAGACAGACATTCCAAGAGTTAGTGTCTCTTTTAAATCTTTACTTGCCTACCAGCAAGAAGAAAAGTTAGAGTCAGTAGGTCAGAGCATTCTCTGACAAACAACGGAAACAATGTAGCTTAAACACACTTCCTGTGCCCGTTACACACATCAGGTGTGTGTTTTTGCAGCCCTGCAAAAGGCACCGAGAAACAAACAGTCCTCGTCTCACAACAGGAAATGAACTTATGAACTTTATTTTCCTACAATGTGTAAGTTTCACTTCAACCGCCAATATGTCATGTTATTCAAAACCCAAATACGCCTAGATGCCGTTTCCATCAGCTTTCTCTAATGCGATACGTCAGACTGCGTATGAAAACCTTGATGGAAACGCGGTTGGTGATTCTTCTGCAGAGACTCTGTAGTTTCTCCTCTCAGGTCAGATCAGGTGAGCCGGTACCACAACCTGGAGATAACACTCCACCCCTACAGAAGACAGGAAGTGAGATAAAGGCCGACTCCTTGATGAAGAGGGGGGCCGTCGTGTGGGAGGTGGCACGGTTATACGGGTGGAACACCCCGACGCGGAGGGGTGTGTGTGTGTGTGTGTGTTTTCTCTAATGCAAATCAATGGTCTCCTTCGGTGCAGAGCAGAACAGCACAATGCCTGCACACCTGTCCATCATTCAGCATCTTCTGTTCTACCTCTTTAAACTGGGTGAGGAAATACATTTAAAAAATCCCTTTAGCTGCCAGTGAAGGGTTTGAAAGCAGGAGAGGAGGAGAAGGAGTGCGCGCTGAGGCCCAGACATTCGCTTTTCTTTTCATAGCCGGAAAGACCATGTTATTAGAGCTGAGGTTACTGAATAGGGAGGAGAGAGACGGATGCTTTTGGAGCTGACCTCAATTGCACCGGCACACTATCTCAGCCAAAGTCTCATTCCACCAAGAAGGACAGGGGCAGAGAAAAGAGAAATTGACAATATCTTTTGTACCATTATGCACAGGCAGAGTATAGAGATTTAGGGATGATATAGGGGCTGGTTGCTCTTGCTGTACCCAACAAGCCCCGCTCAGTTCATTGGGGGTATTTTCCCTCCTAACTGGGGTAGCTTTCATCTTGCCTGCCAAAAGGCGCAGCAGTGGAGAAGAGCACCAAAAGGGAGCTATCACTTCCCCTATTTCCTGGCCCCAGACAAAGCCATCCAAGCACGCAGGCAGTCTGCCTAAGATGATGTATTTCTGATCAAAGAGCCTGGAGTTGTCAGCAGCCGAGGCTAGCGCGGCAACCTGATTGCTCCTGGATAGATTTGTCCCTTTGATCAGAGCAGACTCTGACTGCAGGCACTGTTTATGCAAAGAAAAGATGGTGGAGCAAAATATCACCAGTGGTATGTGGAAACAGGCTGGGGGAAGGACTTTAGCTGCAGGATATGTCGGCTCGCACAATAATACACGATGAAATCTGTTGTAATTACAGCTAATGAGGTAACAGCGCATACAGCCTTGTCTACAACTTGTTGCTTTGATGCTTTGCGCTGACAGCAGGAATTTTATCTTGATTAGCTGATAAGTTGTAATTATATCTTCTTATATAAGATATATGAGCCAGATAGTGGAAAGTATGTGAACAACAGGCGTCTCTACACAGTGATAAGTTAGTCAGATTATGCAAACAACTTTCTCCACCGTTTAAATATCCATTAGCAATGAATTTATGTGGACTTGAAATAATTCTGCCATAATATATTGATGCCATTTATTAAGCTAAAATCAGTTCTGAGACTCTCACCCAGATAAAATCGATTTCTTTTGGTGTTGGATGTTACCCATGCAGCACACCCAATCAAAACCCCCATCTGAGTGAAAACACTTTAGTGGTAATTCAGCTGCGCGTTTACACGACTCCATCTGAGACGATTCATTTCCTGAAACCACCTTCTTAAATTACAATGTCTTTTAATTTAAGGAATAAATGTGGGTTACATGAGCGCTTGCTTCATCGGCGACGGTTGCTGTTTTCTAAGTGAGGTGGAAGTTAAGGGTCAAATCACATCGCCACCTGGTGGCGTAACACAGCCACTGCAGCAGTGTTGGAGTTGTCTAAAACGTTCCCCAAATTAAAATGCCAACAGTTTCAGTTTTGTGTAAATGTGGCTGAGAACAAGAACTTATTCCCTTCCAAGTCAATTCAGAAAGAAATATCCAGAACATTTTTATGACCTGAAAAAGTGTTACGCTTAAAAGATGTTTTGTCTGAATACCTTTCTGTACGTTTACTAGAAGCAGCTTGGGAAATGCTTTAATACTTAGTGGTGTTCATTCAACAAGATATCAGAAATATTTCTTACAGATTTTGTGTTTATCTGCATCTTAGCAGTTGCTGCAGATTTGTCAGTTGCATTTCTATGACGCTAATCGTTTGATTAGTCAGTGAAATTCTGAACATTAAATTCCTTAAACTCTGTAAAGTAGAATTAGCATCAGTACCTGAGATGGCACCCAAACTAAGTATAGATATTAGTTTGACCCAGACTGAAAATATCAGAATACACACTAATGCAGAGATGTTATTGTCAATGTCCATTTTTTGTATTGCACCTTTAAAAACAACAGTTTGATTCACAACTAAACATAAAATAAGACTGCAAGGTTTTGGATATCCAACAGGAGTAAAGAGACGGATGGTGAACAAAGAATTGTTTATACTCTTCCAACCCATCTGGACAATATTTACATAAATACATATTTAATTATCACTGTCAAAATGTTTTTTTAAAAGACAGAAAAGTAAAAGGATCTGTCAATGTAACATTAGCCTGTTTTCCTATTTATTCTGCATATTGAATGAGTTCAGGTCACTGCTTTCAGGGACATCCACCTTTAATTTCGTTTCTCTGTCTTCTCTGTCATGTTCCACATTAAAACGGTACAGCTCAGCACGCCTCCTGCAGTGAGACGTCAAAGTGGAGCTTAATTTATGGATGCAAAATGCGTTTTCCAATGTTTTTTCTCCTTTAGTTTGTTGCGTTGATGACAGGTGCTATTTTAAGTGGTTCCAGCCGCGTGTGTGCGTGCAGTTCAAGTCAGTGGAAGAAAAAGGGTCAAGCAGTTATGTAAGCTGTGATTAACATATCCAACGGCTGTATTTGGGTCAAACAGTGATGGGTAATTCAGGTCATTTCTGACAGCTGATGAAAACAGAAATCATTGTGCCGGGCAGTGGTGTAATTATGTATTTATGAGGGGAAGAGGACCTTGGGGGTAGCAGAAAAAGGAGATGCATATACGCAGTGACTTGCCTTGCTACTGTAATGACAGCCTATTTCCCGGCGTGGATGTTTTCCTCAGCTCTGCGCCAAGCCTTTGTCAGTCCCACCAGTTTACTGTACCTGCCAGGAAAGGCTTTTATAGACAGTGCAGTGGGGTTCAATGAAATATTCCTGAAGGCTGAATACTCTGCTGAGACATGGACCACAGGGGACTAGAGTCCTGCCCAAGGGAGCGTCCGGCAGTTTGAGTTGTGAGAAAGTCTTCCTAGACTTCAGGCAGATTTAAAGGTGTGGATGATGTTGCAGGCAGTGGCACAAGTTATGTAGCTTCGTTTTGATTAAAATCTCAACTAAAGATGTAAAAGTTTTACACTGTAAGTCAAGGAAGTTCTGGAAAACAGTTTGAAGGTACCTAAAGGCTGTATTTCGCCCAGCCATGTTTAGTTCGCTTTAATCAAACTCCCTTTCATTTGTGTAGAAAGTTTGGTTCGTTTGTGGAGGTCTGAATGCTAATCTAACTCTGGTCCGCATACAAACCACAGTCTGGGTTCGGTTGAAGTGAACTCTGGTTCGGTTCAAATGCATATGTGAACGCCAAGCAGACTGGAGACTGCTCCAAAAGCAGGAAGTGGACTACAGTGCAGGGCATTCTGGGTAAATACAATCAAAACAATGATGTGCATAGTGCTAGCAGAAGAGATGGCTTGTTTTCTTTTACCAAAAACAAAAAGGAAATACCTCAACTGTTAAAATCTGTTTACTTTTTATGAAGAAGTGTCTTCTTCAGAAGTTTATCAACCATTTTAAAGGAGAAAAGTCAGCATCTGTTACTGTTCATGCAGTCGCTGAGTAAAATTAGCTTAGGCTGAGTCTGTGAGAATCAAAAATTTAATTTGTTCAACTTCTTGCTGACTCTCCACATTGGAATCATTTTCCTTTAAATTATACAGTTCTACAACGACTTTACACACATTAGAAAAAGAAAAAAAAAATAAGTAAAAGTAATATTGTTACATCAATAAATGTATTTCTGTACACAACCTCTGCATGTTTCCTCCTACATGGCTTTAAGATGCTTGTCCTTAGTCCTTGACAGGAAACAAAGCTGCAAGCAAATGGTTCTGAAATTAAATCAAAGCCAGTTTAAATCAAACTCCATTCAGGACTCTGTCAATCCACCGTGACATTTGTGATATGGACAACACTTTCAATCTATTCCTGCCTACTCCACTGGTCATGTAAAGTTTAATGAGCACCTTTTGTGGAGTGATATGAATAATGTATACATTACAGAGCTTTAAAGCGCCTATGGTGCATCTGTCTGCAGGATGGACTGAGACTACGAGAAGGAGCAATGAAAATTAAAAAAGCCCGAGGGTAAAGAAGGAACAGAGATTGAAAAAAGGGGATGAGTTGAAAGGCAGACACATTAATTTGAATGCATCAATGTGCCACTTCCAATGCAGAGCAGAAGTCATCAGCACGAGCAGAGAGCTCATCACCCCATACTCACTTATCTCCCCTCTGTTGCTCATCTATGTCAACCTGCTCTTCACATTAGGAAGTGAAACACAGAGTGACACATTGACTGTGGGGAGGAGGTTTTCCAGGAAACTCTGGAGAACACAGCAGGTGACAGAAGGGAAATATAGGTGGAGATAAAACAGGCGTTGATGATCCTGCAGTCCGGCGGACAAGTTTCATCAGCAGGACAGAGGGAGGAGGAGATGCATCTTAATGTGACAGAGATGAGCTGCATTCTCAGGAAAAAGGCTCTCCTAAACATAAAATATTTAAAAAGCCAGATGAAAGTGGTTGCAAATTACAAAAAAATAATTTGGTTTAAGAGATGTTTCCTGTTAAATCAAATTACATCAAAATTAAAATGTTGTTGGTGCTACAAGCTATTTTAGCTCAAACTCTTCATCATGATTTTAAAAAAAAACATTTCTTAGTCAACAGAGAATTTAAAATGAACAAATCACAATTGACCTCTCCATTTGTTTGAAAGCAGAAAACTAATTTTAAAACACTTTCATTTTGCAAAAAAAGACGTTTTTAATGGCAACATGTCAAATGTTGCCATTAACATTTGACATGTTAATGGCAAATGTTAATGGATGCTGGCAAAATGGAAAAACATAGAGAGCACGTTTGTTGCAAAAATGCAGAAAATTTGTTTGAGATCAGTGGGAGTGAAGATTTATGGAACAACTGCAACCCTGAATTTAAAGGAAGGAGCAAATCAAAGCTTAAACAATGATTAGAAATGAGCAGAAACTATAACTTTTCCCTTTAGTGCTACCAGAATTTTAGTCTTTTAAATGATCATTTTTTACTAGTTTTCCCTCCACTCTGGAGAATTAAAGTCAAACTAGGCTCTTAATTTCCTCTTCAAGGTGCCGGTATGTTAGGTTTCCAGCCTAACAGTTCTGTTCCTCCTGTTCAATAGATAAATCTGTACATAAGTTGTTTTTTTAATAAAACTCAAGCTGCAGACTTTGCCTTGATTGATCTTATGTTATGTTTTAAACGTCCACTTTTGTCAGCGTTCTTCACATCCTTGCACTTTTTCACTTTCACCATTTTCACACATTAAAATGAATTTACCGAATGGAAACCTTAACACCAAACTGTAAAGGAAACACCAACAGCTCCTTCTCCGTGCCTCACACCCCTCAGTCCAGACCTCAGCAGTGTAATTAAAAATCTTTTCTAAAGTTCCTCCGACCCCCACCAACGCGTCGCTCAAACGGTTGGTGGGCCTCTATCTTCTCAGAGATCTCTTCCCTGTTGAATAAGCAATGGAGCTTCACCTCTCTTGTCCACGCCAGGCTGGCCGGAGCCCCTCTCCTCCCTCCGCCCGGCTCCTGCTCTTAGCCGCATGGATACACAAAAGAAGGCTTCGGCTTAGTGGCCCTGTGATGGATGCATTTTCATAGGCCAATCTCTGTTATCTTCCAGAAACAGGACTCTCTCTCTATTCTCTGAGGGATCTCTGATTTTCTCTGACACCCACACCTATTTCCTTATATATATTTTTTTTTTAGTCTGCATGGTTCCACCATTTCCTGAGGTCAATCATTAATACTCGTAAGCATCGATGCTGACCTTGGCTGACCCTAAGCTTAAAGCTGGGATTTTTCCCTGCATTGAGCATCCAAGCTCTTGTCCCAGTATTGTCACTCAGGCACAAAATGTGAAGGCCTGGACGGCCCCAAGGTCAAGTACCGACTAAAACCATGCCTCTGAACAATGGGAGGCCCTTCCTCTGCAGAAGCCCCCCAGGTTGTCCCTCTTCACATTGATTGGCTATGCAGCAACATCTCCAAGTCAATCAATTTAATTAATTTAAAGCAGATGGGTCAAACGTGAATCCCAATTTGTGCTAGGAATGGAAACGTATACATCTAATGGTTTTGTCGATCTTAATTCAGATGCAAACAAGGATTGTTGTTTTTGTATGTTAATGTTACATCAAGGTAGCTTTAAAATTAGTTTGGATGACTTAGGGCAGAAGTTTAATGGACTTCAGTCTTATCCATATATTTATTTATAAACATAAACATTGCAGATTGCTTTTTGCATGCCAAGGTTATTTTCCGTTAAACTAGGGGTGGGAGTTTTAATTTAGATTAATTAATTACATAGAACTCAAGAAAATGCATTTTTCTCTTTTTGTTTTTTTGTTTCTGGTACGTCTGTAAATCTGGCACACAAGCATCATCTGCAAACAACACAGCAGCTTTATTTTCATTACAAATGTGTGCAAAACTTTGTCAATATTCTGCTAATGCTGAAAAAACACAAACAGTTGCACACTTTCCATTAAATAAAAAACTTTATTAAAATCATGTGAATAAGTCATTATAAAACATTGCGCCTTCATCCTTCTCCTGCTTTCTATCATCTTCTGCGTCGTTTCCACCAGTAGGAACATCCGTTTGTTGATCATGTGACACATGTGAAGCACAAAGTGTTTCCACTGCAGTTTTTAAGAAATACACAAATTTTGATATAGCTGAAAAATCACACCATCGTACCGGAAAAAACTTTTCATCAAAAAACATGAGTTTTCTCAAAATTACCAAGTTTCCATTAAACAAATGTATTTTTGTAATTCGAATTTGCACAATTGTATCACCAGTAGAAACACAGCTAGTGATAAATGACAAAGCCGACCAACGGAAGTTAATTTCTGCTTCTACAACTGATCTGCAAAACACTACTGCTGTGTGCATGGTGGGCTAAAAGGAGTTAACCTGTCAGCAAAGCTGTTCAAACTTGAAATAGCATCTGAATGCTAAGCATGTAGCAGCAGCAGCACAGACGTCCCGATGCTAATATCATCATCCACATGAACGATCAGGACTTCCTGAAACTCTGGAAAGCTGAACTTTGCAACAATCTGATGGTAAAAAAAAAAATCTAAATAACAGATTAAAAGCAATAAATATATTTGTTTGTGAGCTATTTAATCAACGCTTTAGCAGCAAAAAAGTTTTTCGAATTAAAAATGTTGCTTGTTTTGTAATAGTTTTTTATTAAAATTAATTACAGAACCTGCAATTAATTTGCTTAAAAATGTAATCATGTCCCACCGTGCATTGATAAATGTTGTGTTGCATTAAAATGATTATGAAAATACTCCCCTTCAAGCCTCCAGTGTCACCATGCAGCACCTTGATTTGCCTCACCTAACAGAAATTGTGGGGTTTAAAAAAAAAAACTCCCTCTACAATAAGCTCCTTTATTTTCTGCTCAGTCTGCAGTTTGTGGCTCCCTCATTTCCCAGCCACGTACTTCCACTTGGTCTTGATGTATCATATATCTCTGTTTTTCCTGAGTGGCTCTTTTTGGGCCTTAGGTCAGGGGGTGAAATAAAGCAGACCCCGTTTTTAAGGCGAAAGGGTCTCCAAAGCCTGAACCTGAGGGCAGTCCCCCCAGCCCCGGCCTGACAGGAGCTGCGTTCGACAAAGGCGCAGTTTGTTACAAAGTAGTAAGAGAAGAAAAAAATGAAACACAACAGGGAGGGTTATTTGGTGTTCCTTTGACCCCTCAAGCCCTTTGAGATGAAAAGCCTTTCAATTTTTTACCAAGGAAGACCAGTTCAGCAGAGAACTCCAGTATGGGCTTCAAAGCTCAGCAGAAATTTTAATCAGAGACAAATCACTGTATATTGTGGGGAGCAGAGAACACTGCTGCTATACTTTACAGGGGCAAAGGGGAAAAACAGTGCAGGGTAACATAAGCTGTGGCATTGTATGTTTGCAGCCACTAACTGATGCCTGCATGGTCTTTCCAAACTTGACGAACCAAAACAGGAATATCTCAGAGTTCATTTGTCTTTTGATCATGTTCAGAGCGAATGCATTTTTCTTCCAGATCACTCTGCGAGTTGAACTAAAATAAGACAGGATTTCTACAGAAGAGAAAAAAAAGAAAAATATTTATTTTCACAGAATTCTGACTTTTTTCATCTATTCTGACTTTCAAAATTTTGACTTTTTTCCCAAAATTCTTACTTTAATTTCAGAATTCTGACTGTAATCTAAGAATCAAAATTGTTTTAACTGTTTACGTACTATCAGAAAAGTCTAGTCTTAAAACTCAAATCTGACAAATGAATTTAGGACTGGCTTTCAGTGTAGATAAAGTGCAGGTTACAAATCCTATCAGAAGAAAGAAACAGTCAGAATGTTTTTTTACAGTGGCACTAACCCTCTTTTGTAGATTTCTGTGGTTTTCCATGGAATGAAAATCAACATTTTGATGCTCAGAGAGTAAAAATAACAACAGCTGATAATTAACATGATCAGGTACCAAGAGTGTCATAAATAGAAGGAGAACATTAAATTGTTAGCAGTAATACCAACATGTCAACTTAGCCTCAGCTGCAGTAGGTATGCCGGGCCAATCGGTGGCGCTGTAACACGGTTGCAAAACAACACAAGAAACACAAAACGCCACTATGTTTTTATTTGTTTAAAGAAAAGGCATGTACCGCATGTTTTGAAATTTATTCCAGTCTGGAATCCAAATTCAAAATGAATAATTTCTGAATCTGTGTGAACACTAAACTAAACACTTTGCAGACACTCCTGAAATTCTCTCTTTCTGGACTTATTCAAAATTGGTCTCTGCTAATAATCAATATTTAAATTCACATTTAATTCTGAATTCTTCTAAAGATTTCTGGACTTCTTATTTAATAAAATATGATTATCAACTCTAATAAAATTCTTTAATTTTTCTCATCTATGAGAAACTTTCATGTAGGAAGATTGTAGACGTCTCGTGTTTTAAGATTCACCTGTGTAAACAGGAGTCAGAGAGAAGAAGAAGTCCAGTTGCTTTCTATTTAAGCAGAGGAAACTTTAGTTTAAGTGTAGCTCCCAACTGAGGCGTGTGTTTTGTTGTAGCAGAAAGGAAGAAAAAGCTTGAGGGTTTTATGCAGGTAATTCTCCTTACAGTAAATCATGTCAACACAAGACAAGAACTTTAACCACAATACCGCTTAAAGAATTTTTTTTTACCTAATAAAAAGATATTTATTTAAACAACACATGGGTAAGCATAGAGCGCATGAGTGTGTTGTGCCTTATGGCATTCACTGAACAATTTTAAAAAGCCTAATTAATATTTAAAGTCTTGGTCATCCAGCCTAATGGTGCAGGCAAGGAATAGGCTATTCAGGGGTCAATTGTTTTATTAAGATTAATGAAGGGGAGCAAAAGGGTACATCATATCTGCACTGCCTTCCCTCTTCCTTTGAGCTCCACTGAGGCATATTAAAAGCAGAGAGTAAGGCTTGCCACTTAGCTTATCTAAATGGCTTATGGATGTTTTTGTCCAGGACACTCGAGGTACGTTTCATCAATTCATTTTTCATCAGCTGAGGAACTTACTGACTCTGAAAAAAATGGGGAAAGAATGCTGCAGTTCTTTACTCACATGAATGTTTAAGTGTTTCTGAGTGGAACCAGGGACAAAGGGTCACATTATGCTGTCTAGCATCATGTAGAGTCATGTACCTCTCTATGAATGTGAAATTTACCAAATCAATACCAAATATTATGATTATAATTATTGTTTTGCATTAATTTTGTCTAACAGTGTTGAGAATAGATAATTCTGTGTTTTCCTTCTTTCTCTGTTAGCTAGTTGCTAAGCTAAACCTAAAGGAAATGACATGTTAGGAAATGCAAATGAGAGGAAATGACCCACTGGGGAACGCCCTCTTGGGGGCGGAGCTTAGAGAGAGGATAACAAAGGAGATCACAAACTCTTTTTGTCTGTTACCTCCTAACGGTGGCGGGTCATAATGGACCAGCTGCATTTTGGTATTGATAAACAGAATTCATAAATTCAACTCACTGACTGACTCATCCTTCAAGAACTCAGCATGGAGAACAAATGATTCTCTGCACTAGCTAGCTAACCAGCAGAAACTAGCAAGCTAGCTAGTTAGTTAAATTCATTTCTTTATTTTCTTGTATCCTTTTTGGTGTTTATCACCTTTATTGGCTAACTTTATGTTTGTGGTTTATGTTTTTATTTTGAAGGGACAACTTCCGGTTTAACTGTTAACGCAAAGGCAGCTTAATGGCATCAAAAGACAGAAGATTAGTAAGGGAGCTGATCAAATGTGTCTTGTTAGATGTAAATAAATAGACATTTTAAATATTGTGTAACTAAAGCTACATTACTGTATCCCCCAAAATTATGAATACTTTTTATTCCCAAGCTCTAGAAAAAATACAACAGAAAAATATTGTTTAATTATAGATGTGATCTCACTGAACGTTACTTAAAATACACTGTTGACCATCTGCAGAGCTTATAGAAGACCATATGCCACTGCTGCACAGATGGAGGAATGGAGTTAAACTCTACAGTAGAAAACTTTTTAATGTTAAACAAACTAATGTTCTGATTCCTTCAAGAAGCTAAAAACTACGTTACACATTTTATTACATTGCATCTATTGAAATATTCAAGAAATAACCAAGAAAGCTAGGAAGAGGTCGAATTCTGGAATTTTATTTCATGATTATTAACTGAAAATTAAAAAAAAATAATAATTTTAATCTTAGCTGTAGTTGACCTCAGAATTATCCATACCATTGGCAGATTTTGTTTTAAATTTTACTAACATGTCTCTGCAAATAGTCTTCTGATTGCTTATGTTGTCGTTTTGTTTGGGAGAAAATAATTTTCAATCTAAATCTGAATAAATTTGAGCCTCACTGTTTGTACTGGAAGTAAAACAAATGGTGTAAATTACATTATGTCAGCTTTGTGAAAATAGGGAAAAAACAGTAAGATAAATGTTTTGTTTTCTACAATAAATGAGGCAGATTATGAAAATTAAAGCAGCAGGATCACAATCACTTCAAATTATCCATTAAATTATCTTGATTATCCAAGTAAATGGTAGCTGCATTTTATGCTTAAAAAAACATTAGATTTTTAAAACCGCAGTGACAAAACCTGTCAGGAAACCACTGAGAAAATATGATCTCATGGAGGTTAAGGACATTTTTGGATTGATCATTCAAAAATGAGTTCGCACACAATATTAAGAGAAACATTTATTACACCTATCCAAATAAATGTTGATGAAAATACAACATCGTTCCCATCTAACAGTGTGAAATCTGTCTTTTTGAAGATGTTTATTGATGTGTAAATGTGACTAAATTAGGGACAAAATTTCTTTCATAAAAATTGGACTGCACATATGGGCTAAAAAAGGACAGATGTTCATCATTTCCATATTTTCTGAGTTGAAAACAATAGACTATATTTCGACTTCATTGCTTTCATATCAACAAACAAAAGTTTCACCAAACTGCAGGTCCTCTCTCTCTTTGATAGATGAAATGCTGCATAATAAGTATTTGTTGTGTGATAAAAGGTTAAATTCATAAAACAAAAACAGTACAAACATAGTTCAGGATTGCAGCTTCATATCAAAAGACAGATGTTGCACCAGTAACTTTTGCAGCTCTTTACAAACAGGTGTTGTTGCTGTGTTTTTACTTTGTTGCTCATTGCTAATCACATTGCTGTGCTAAATTTACATGACACATAGAGTGACACAAATTCAGAACTTAGTTCAGGATTTTGAGGTCAGTTTTATGAAAAACTCTTAATAAAGTCCTTTATGTGCAGCAGAAAACTGTTACTAAATGAATAGGATTCATGTCTCTGTAATCTGGAGTTAGCTTTGCCTCGGATTAGAGACTACAGCAGCTGATTTAAACAGAATTTACTCAGCAGACACAATTTGTATAGACAGACTGCAAAGCCTTTCATTTTCTTATGTTTTATTGTAAATATTGAAAATAGTGATTAATTGTTTAAAATGAGTACATTTAATTTGATAAGTAATGTAAAGGTTTATACTGAAATCAAAGTAAGAAGAGCACTATGAGCAGCGAACTGTAATATGGATACATTTCAAAACGGCGTCATGCGGCCCTGCGTTGTGGGATTATTCTCTATTCAGTCAGTTGTAGATTATTGTGTTTTTGCAGCAGAATAACTTTAATTTCTCTGCAGACTCACACTAAGACCATGAGGAAACCATTAAGTCATTACTTTTAAAACAAGTGGAGGCTTTGATTGCACAGTAAATCACCCTGACGCTTTATTTAATAATGATTCTGAACTCAAAGCTTCTTTTAAAACCCTCATGTCATAATGTTTCTTTCTTATGACAATTTTTATGTTTGAATGTGATATCGCTTAGCAGTCAGAGACTTGAGAGGATTTTTGGGACATGTTTCCTATTTAAGTGAAAATAGATGAGATGAGCGTCGAACTTCACTTCCCAATGAGACCAAACCACCAGTGGAAACTTACACTGTTATTAACCAACATGCTGCTTTAAATTATGCAACAATAATATTCAGAACCATAATTAATGGAGGAAACTCTGCAAACAAATGGAGTAATGGCCATCAGTACTGAACCAGATTTAATTTAAACTTGATCTTAGACATTTTACCAGATTTTCTTTAGATAGCTTTTCAAACAGAAACCATTTCTTCATGCAATCTCAAATGTTTTGTGAAACATTAGAGAGAAGAAAATATGTTCAACCATAAGTTTATGCTAATATGTAAATGATCAATATTACTAATTGCAGAGAGGAATGATTGCTATAATTATGTTGACTCTATGATGAGTCCACCTGTTGGCTTCATGCTGAAAACAATTTTCCACTCCACGAAACATGGCGTATGTAAACTCTGGTGAAATGTAGAACCAGGGGAAGGTCTGCCACGCTCTGTCAGCTGCAGCCTACAATTAGGCAGCCATAACTTGAATATTCATCTGGGGAAAAACATATTTACTCCTGTAAAAACCGATTATACATGTTTATCGCTATGGACTTTTTGACATTTTGTGCTGAAGCCTGAATTGAAGATCCAAAGCAGTTGTTTGAGCTTCAAGGCTGAAGAAAAAATAAAAAAGTAAAATATTTGTGGAGCATCAGTTTCAGGAAAAGATAAAATACAGGTTTCTGCATCTACTGTACTCCTCACTTCAAAGGCGTGTCCTGAATTTCAGGTGGAAACTTATTGATCTCCTTCAATGCATTGGGAATTGATAAGTGGACACTTGAGAATGCTCTTTTATATTTCCCTTCCACTTTGAAGTGCTCCATCTTTTATTCCACACAAGACGCTCTTGCTTCAAACCCTTTCCTCCGGTTCCACAAACTAATGCAGGCGCCGTCCAAAAAGCTTCTTCAGAATCCCACTTGTAAATGTAAATGTAAATTAATGTTGGACATGACAAAGGGCACCTTCCATTCACTGCGGATGAAGCTGAGCAGGTTTCAGGCCCGGATCGGGTCAGGTGGCCTCTCCGTCTCCTCCTTTCATTGTCCTTCACTGCTTGCCAAACCATCTCTGTAGATGCCCCAGAGGGGCTCCGCTAACCCCCAACATCTGTCCCCCTTTACCACTCTGTTGGTGGAGAGCCGGCGAGCATGACAGCCCCGCTGCAGAAACTGCTTCCAGACATCTCAAAGCGCTGTCATCTGTAATTTTCTGCTTTCGCTTGTTCAATTTATTTGTCTGCAATTTACTTCAACTAATCACAGGTGTGTTTGCAACGACTCACCAAGATGAAAACACACACGCAAAAGGAACTAAAAGCAGGGTTCTCTTTAAAGAGAAATATTTTGAATTTTAAATTCAGGCTGTTGTGAAGAAGCAGTTATTTTTGAAGCACTGTTTTGTAGTTATCAACGCTTGGAGAAAGGAAATTGCAGGTCTACCTAAATCGCTCTGTTGCTCTGCCATGCAGAGTGAATCAGCCAAGAAGAGACGCAAAGAGAAACACTGAAGTGCCACGTACGACATCATCAGCAGGATGCTGCGTTTCTAAACCATCTCTGGAGCAGTTAGACATTATAACAGCTTTCTGCTTTGGGAAACTATGGCACTCCTTCTGTATTCACACTGCAAAAACTCTGAATCTTACCAAGTATTTTTTTTTCTAGTTTCTAGTGCAAATATGCTAGTCCACTTGAAATAAGACTTACAAGTAACTTTTCCGCAAGATAGAGGAGCTTATTTTAAATTGATCATTCCTTTAATACTGGAAAAGAAAAGTTCTTATTTTACTAAAAACAAGACATTTTTTTCCATAAGTGCAACAATCTACAAATAAAATAAGTACTTTTTCATCAACATTTAAAACACGCTCCTATATCTCGCTTAAAATCATTTTTATGACTCTTGTGTAGTTATGTACAACATTCAGTGCAAGCAAGTTCCTGTTGTCTGAAGAGAACGATACATCTGCTGTGTAACTTGACAAGAGGGAGCAGTAAAAGAAAAGAGAAAAACCCCAAAGTTTAGAGGCCAGGAGAGACAGATGGAAAAAGAGAGTGTGCAGAAGGATTAGAGGGAAACCAAACCACTGCCGCCTAGTTAGTGGGTCTGGGGTGATTGTGTGAGGAGAAGGCTGGGAGCTCCATTTACATTGTAGCCTCAGAATAAAAAGCAGCTTTGGCTTGTCAGTTTTCTGACTAGCATCATAAACCAGGAGATGCCCATGACTGCACGTTCTACTCCAACGCAGTTCACTACCTGCCATCCTCAGGCTTCTCTTACCCAACGACAGAAACACACACACACACAGCATCCCTCTGGTGTTTGTGTTTCTGTTTGTGAGCATTTGTTTGAATCAGGCACCTGAAGTCTTTCAGGAGAGCAGAGTTGGCCAGCGAGGCCCCCTGGACTGTCGTACGTCTGGATGCAGATCAATCTCCATCACGCCAAACTGATCAAAAGCAAAGGAAAGTAGGAACTTTCAACTTCGCAGTTCCCTGTTGCTTTTTATGCTCAGAAATCACAGCAAGTCGCCGTATGAATATCCCTCTGCTGATCAAATCTTCAAGAGAGCAAATTTTCTCTCCTTTTTAGTTGAAATTGAAATTCAGCGGCGGTTAAATTGGACCCGCTCTCCACGCTGCTGTCACATCCTGTAGTAGGTGTAATCAAAGTAATTATAACAACACACAGGTGTTCCTCACTGCACATCACTGAGCATGGAGCTCATCAGTGATCAGAAACCGAACAAAAAATCACAGGAAACAAAATCTGGGGGGAAAAAAGAAACTAATCCAAATCCAATGTCGTTACAGCTTCTTTATGAGCAGGCATGGCTGAACAAACAGCCATGTTGACATCTGGTGCTAAATGCATATCTGCTTCAGTCTATGTGTTCACTTTGCTTCCATTCTCACTCATAGCCATCTAGAACAAGGCCAAGACAAAGTACTGCATCACTGTACAGGGAAACACAAACGACTTCCTTTCTTTTCTGCTAGTAAAAATCTGAAAAGTGTGGTGTGTCTGCTTACAATTTTAAAAAAAATAACCTCATTCATTTTTTTTAGCATAAAATCTAATTCGTTTTTGGATAATTACTGTAAGCCATAAGTTAAAATAATTTATTAAAATATTAAATGTATATTTGAACATTAATAAAAATTATTAGTTCCATTTTCGTTGTTTTAATATGGAATTAAAGTCTTGTTTGAATGCTTTTTAACTCAAAAGTAATTTTTGTGTACTTAGTCTTCCATTTTTAGACCAATAAAAATATTTTTAAAAATACTGATTGATTATGTTCTTAATCCTAAACCAGTGTTTTTCAAAGTGGGGGGCGTGGCCCTCATGGGGACCACCAAGGGGCCTCCATGGGTCATCTCAGAAAGTTGGAGAGAAGATAAGAAAAAAATACAAAAATAAAAGAAAATGAGTCTTTGCAGACAGTCATTTTCTTCTTGTTCCTGTCTAATACATTTTATTATAATATTTTAATTGTATTTAATTTAATTAATCTTTTTCAGTCATTATTGCAAATTCTAAGTTTAAATGATTTATTGAAATATTTGCCATGCTCATCTTTCTGATTAGCTACCAGACACATTTATCAAGCCGCTTTCCTCTGCAACTAGCACAGCAAGAACAAAATGAAGAAGTTTCTGACCAAAACAAATTGAGAAGGAACCGTCTGACAGGACGAGTTCAGTCAGTTTCTGACTAAACTCAGAAAGTGAGAGGCAGCATTTATGCTACAGCAATGTAACAATGACTGAGTAATGGATAGTATTAGTTAGAGAAGCAACCAAGAAGATTGGAAAAATATTTTTGTTTCCAGGTTACACAAATGCATGCCACACTTTTCAGATTTTTATGTCATATTTTTCTCTTGAAAGCCATGTATCATTTTCCTTCCATTTCACAACAATGCATTTTATGGTGTTGGTCCATCACACACAAACCCAATCAAATATTCTGGGTTTGAGGCTGTAATGTGACGAAATATAAACTGTTTTAGATACTTAGTCGTTCCAGCTGTTTGTTTCTTTCGTGTTATTTTTCTACATCAGACCAAACATGACAACGTATACAGTCAACAAAAAAAATCCCCATCTGGATCTTTTAAGATCTCATCTGGTGAAAAAGAAAATGAAACAAAAACACACACAGACACACACACACAAAGCGAGAAGGTAATAGGACCGGGTCAAAGAGGACAGAGCGCAGGAGAAGAAGAAAGACGGCGCAATTATCAAGAGTGTAGTCTGAGGGATCAACTTGACTTCAAAGAGGCTGGGCCCCGCTGCCATGTTTAGCAGCACAGCCCCGAGTCGCGGAGCTGTGAGAGTAGGTAAACATGAGCAGATCACAAGACAGTTAATAGCAGCCAGATCTGAAGAGGTCTCCACCTTGTGCCTTCCTGATACTGAGATTCTCAGACAAGCTCTTGCCTGGAAGCCAGAGACTTACCCTGCACTCCGCGCTGCTTACAAAGCCAGGATTTGTGTGTTTGTGCATGAGCTCACAAGCATTATCCCAACAACTGCTTTTTAGTAGAAATCAAAGGCCCACAGCTGTACGCTGGAACCGAAACCAGCAGCTGCCATGCAACCCGCTCAGATATGTTCATGTTTATTAGACAGAATATACAATAAAAATCATAATACAGCATTTTTTTTTTTGCTTGTCTTAATGCTTCAAAGGCCCCTAAACAGAGAAAATACACTTTTGTGTTAAAGCCAAGACATCTAATATTCCTGCATGCAGCCAAATAAGAGATTAATGTTCATTCTTTTTTCGTTTTACAACAAAACATATCAGCCCAAAAAAACCTTGGTTCTGAAAACATGCTGCACAAATCCAGAAAATGTCAGCAGTATGTGACGTGCATTTAACGCCCCCTGATCTGTCACTGCTGGATAAACACGATAACGATGGCCGTGATTAGCAGGAGTTATCACAGGCCCTGCAGCTAAACAGGATTAAGCCTTTGGCATTATGCAATGCAAAGAGTGAATAGTTCTTTTTATGAGTAGAACAGAGTCATCTCACCCTGAGGAAAGACTCCCCACCAGCATTTCCAGGCACTGCTGCAGCCTTCTAAAGTATTCACACCCAGAATGAATTCACTTTTTGTCACATTACAACCTTCTGTAGATTTTATTGGGATGTTATGTGGTATAATAACGCAAAGTAGAGTGGGGTATTCATCCTGCATGAGTTTAAGTTGACCTCTTATGCTTCCCTGAGCAGCTTAGGATGATCTTTCATCTGTACAAAACATGTTCATTCCATTTTTTGCACTAAATCATTCTGAGATTTTAATTTGCTCAGTTGTTTTAGAAACCCAAATGGAAGTACAAAAATGCACAAAAAGTGATTATTTGTGCTTTTGAGATGCAAATCAGCTGCTCCCAGTTGTAAAAAACAACTTTGTTGTCACAGTTACACATCAACTGAAAATAAAAACATAGCAGCAAAAATCCTTCCAGCTAAACAGCATTCAGTAGCAGAGAGAAACCAAAACTCAACCAAAACTATTCAAATAAAAGCAAAGAAACAAGGAAATTAGGACCAACCTAACAGAGCATGCTGCAACCATGAGGGCGTAAATATGCATGAACTCATTACTTTTTAGATTTTAGTTGTAATAATGATGAAAAACAGGCCTTTGCCTGAAGAGTTGGCAGCACTGTTGGTCTTCAGGAAGAAGGTCCTGGGATGGAGATGGGGGTCTCTCTGCATGTTGTCACCAGTTCTCAGCAGGTTCTCCAGCTTCCTGCCACAATCTAAAAACATGACGGTTAAGTTATTTGGTTTCTGTAAAAGTTCCTGTAGTTGGTCAATTGTCTTCTAATGACCTCTGGAATCAGGAACCTGAGACACTGCATGGACATGTGAGATGGATCCATCATCTGCACTGCTTTGTGTTGCTCCTTCACATAAAATACTAACACTAGTTTTTAGTTAACCAATTCATTTACATGTTCATTGACAAAATGTAATCTTTGTTACTAGTTTCTCTATCGGTCAAGGTAAGAAGTTGCTTTTTTATTTTTGTGTTTGCTATACAAATAAACTTGATTGATGGATTGGAGTGTTGTGTTGGAGTATTATTTTTTTATAACTACAATCTACTTATGCTGAAATTTTGCCCTTACGATACAATATTTTTATTATCTACTTTGTTTTATATTTTATAATCTATATTTGTGTATTTGATGTTATTTTCTGTCACACTGTGGGACAATAAAGAATATTTCTAATATTTTCTATTATAATACAAAACATTGAAGCGTGTTAGTAATAGAAAAACCTTAGCAAAGCAATCTATTTTCTTTACTTTGGGGTAAAGTGAGCCACTGTAGTCACCTACTTCCAGTCACATGACCAGGGTTCGAGCCCAGAAGTTGGGGTAAAGTGCCACAGAACCAGCCAGCAGGGCCCCTCTCACATGCTCTGACCTCCCCAGAGGGTTGGTGACCTAAAACAGATTTCCCCTGAGGGATCAATAAAGAATCACATTAACATACATGATGTGTATCAAAGTAAATCTTGGATCACCATGTCTTTTGCATTGCTAATTGTGTCTCAGAGCAGACTACTGAGGCAAAGGACCTGCTGCTTTCTTTCCACCGCGTTCGGAGACTATCATCTGGAAAGGCTGACATCTGTTGGCAGGGATCTGGAACTGCAGCAGCAGGACCAGCAGGCAGACCAGCAGCATTACTGCCAAGAAGGAAACACTTAAAGCAACACGAGGGCAACAACTACCAAGTCAAGAGCTGAGATTAAAAAAAAAAAAAAGCTTCATAGTGTGACTTTGTGTGATTTGCAGCTCAGATGTCATCTGTTAAAAGAAAGTACACCCCTTCATGCTTGTGTGAAACTTAACTTCTTGAGCGCTAAACTCTCACCTCCTCCTCAGCAGCTGAGTTTGACCCCTCAGTTAAAAGAAACAAAGAATTGCTGCACTCTTCTCCTCCAGTGCCAGATGTTGCTTTTCAACCGAGATTCATCACAAAGTTTAGATCAGGGTAAACAAATGGTGATTATGGTTATAACTGCAAACACAGTTTTTCCGTCTGGCTTATCACAGGTCGGAGCAAACAGAGCCGGTGATGGTGGAGGGGGGAACCAAAACGAGCGGTGGAACCGTTCAGAGTGTAAACACACGCTAAGTCCTTCTGCACACTTACACACACAAACAGTGCTAACCCTGAGCCCTGACCTGCAGGGGTGTGTGCTCTGTGTGGAGGAGCATTCGGTGGCCGGCCTCCACTCAGAAACCTGGTGGTGATAAAGCCCCGTCAGTGTTTGCTGACACACGTTATCTTCAGTCCACTTCCCTCCCTCCGGTCACAACGAGCTGCAGCTACTCTCCACGACGACTCAGGAACCCGTTTGCTTTTTCCTCCAATGTTTTCATCAGAAACAGCTCTGCTTTCAGTTCCATATCGCTGGATGAGACGATGGGAGCAAACAAGGTTTTCCAACAGATGCTAATGCATGTAGCTAACAGGAGAAGAAGGGGAGGGGTTCTTATCTCGCTGTGTAATGTATGTGCATTTTGAGGAGGGGAGGTGATAAAAAAAGAATATTCCCCAGAAGGGATCAATAGTTGTTATTCACACACACCCCCACACACACACAGAAAACACCGGCCGTGTCCTAGGAGTCTACCAGATGTATTGATTTTAATTTAATTTTAACTTAGTGATGGATATGGGACATGTCATGGGAGAGAGGTATTGGTCAAATAATTACCAACATCTACTCATTAATTGGAAAGCAAAACAGATGGAGCACTCAATATTCTTTAGAGTCTGCAAAAACTTTGGGAACGTGGTTTCTGGCACCAATATGTCTCCTGATCATCTGTGAACCAGCATGAGCGCGAGACGATAAAGCATGAAATAATAAAGTACAGATAAAATATAAACGCTTCTTGGACTTTGCTACTTTTAGTCATTACAGAAAAGTGAAATCTATTTTGATGGGATTTTAAGACAGACCAGCAGAAAAGTCTGAAATAAGTGTGGACTGCATTTATATTCAGCCTCATTTACTCTAAAAGCCTCAAATAAAAATCTAATATTAATTTATTAATATTATATTTTTGCAGCGAATGTCCTACAAAACTTCACAAGATTGATAATGAAGGTTTTAAACATGGATCAGTCTATTAAATATCTGTTGCTCATCCATCATCCTTCATTAATCTTGGGAATGTAGATCGACTGGTACAAATTTGCAGCACCAATCGATCTTTGGACCTCCAGCTCTGCTTTTCGCTCATTCGTGAACAAAAACCTGAACCATTTCACCGCCTCCTCTTTGGGCAGGACTTCGTCCCCGATCTGGAGAGGGCACTCTACTCTTTTCCAATTCAAAGCTGAGACATAAACGAGTATAAATCAACATATCTATTTATCTCTTTGAGATAATTTAGCTATAATATGGACATGTTTGGTCAACACACAACAGAAGCACCAGAAAGGATAAAACCTACAGAAGCATTTTCCATTAAAAGCCTAAACTGCAAACTTTTTTCTTGAATAATCAATTTTTCTCAAATTAAATCAAAATAAATGAGCTGAAATCAAACTCTCTCACTGACAGCAGAACATCAACTGAACCAGTCAAGGGAAAAGTGATCAGACGGCGGTTCTCTGTATTATCCCTGTAGGTTCTGCCCTCTACAGAATATAAATCAGGCGACTCACCAGAAGGAAGGTGAAGCAGTTTTTTTTAAGAATCAGCAGTCTTGTCATACACATGCTGCATAAAAAATCTTCATCAAAAACCCTTGTAACCTGCAATAATTCGCTTGATTGGCTCAGTGAGTACAAGTTCCTTTGGTGCGCATCAAGTCAAACTGACCAAAGTGGCCTATGGGCTTTAGCAAACAGGCCTGTGGTTATTGAGTACAATCACAACACTAATTATCCTGCATGCGAGCTACTGCAGGGCTCTGCCCTTTGAGAGAAGCAATCAAACAGTCGACAAAAGGCTGAATAATCACGCTGAGAGTGTGCTGGCCAAGGCCTGGCAGCGTGTGGTGTGTGTATGTCTGCGGGAGTGTGTGTGTGTGCTACTTCCTACTGTACAGCTCTAACTTCAGTAAATATCTCGTCATTGATCAGGTGACTCGTCTGGTTGTTTACTTGCAGGTTGTTTTTTTTTCATTATTTGTGATTAAATTAGAGTTTCGAGAGTTAATCTGGTAGTTTTAAAATGTAAAATTATTTCAAATATTTACTGTGGACAAAACAAACATATGGCTGAAAAAAGTATAACATAAAAAGTTGCAATAACCTGATTACATGTCAATCCACAAATGTGTCAAAGTCAAGACTTGGGGCCGGACCCGGCCTGCCAGCTCTTTTTTATGATCCTCTAAATAACTGTTTTGTGCTTAAATATTATTTTAATTGGTCAGAGCAAATCAGTTTTTATTGGTATTGTTCCAAATTGCTTTTAGAAAATTCCTTCTGAAATGGAAATGTATGTTAAACATTGTTTAATTTTTAGAACTTAGTTTATTTCATGTTATACATTCAGCCACAACCGGCCCTATAGGGACAAATTAAAACTTTAGTGAAACATTTAACCCCTTAACTGGGTGCGAAAAAGGCAGAGTATTCAGACAAACTAGATTTGTCCCATGGATGGGATACCACCAGTTAAGGGGTTAATTCCCTGACCTTGAGCATCACAGGAAGAACAATATAATCAGAGTGAAGCACGGTGGTGGCAGCATCATGCTCACTGGCTACTTTTGTTCATATAAAAGGGATGTTTTATCAATCTGAGTGAAGTTCTGCTAAGTTCCAAATACTAGTCAAACATCCAGTAGAAAACTGAGTTTTCAGTATTTCTGAGTCAAGACATAAAACTCACCCAAAGCATGAGAGGAAAGGCGGAAACCAGAGAACTAAATCTCTGGTTCAGATAATCTGTGGCGTTGCCTCAACAGAGATAAACACAGCAGATGTCTTCATAATCTGAGAGATTTCTGCTACACATAGTGACCAATCATACTCACAAATTATTTTTTCTGCTTGGAAAATTTTTTTTTTTTCCTTTTAAATTGTACCACAACAAATGACAGATTATTTGTTGGAAACCAGGTTTGAATTTATTTATTATGTTCTTACTTTTTACACCTCTAAAATCTGGCATTTTAATATACGTGTGTAAACTCCACGACATTCTTATTGGTGTTATGATATTTCTAAACTCCAGTTTTATCACACATTCATGATAATGTTTGGACTGGGATCAGAAAAAGGAACATTTCCTGAGCCCCTGGCTCACCTTGCGTTGCATCTGTTTCCCACCCCATGCTGTGTGAAGGTGATGGTTAAGTTATGATGCACTCAGCTCAGACACGCGATGGGGAGGCCTCTGCTGAGCCAGGAAACTGTCAGAAAACGTCCCAAACTCTGAGTGTTTCTGTCAGTCACCATCCTCCTCCCAGCAAGCATCGCATCGTCTTCAACTAGTTTGAATATTGAAGTTAAATGCACCGAAGTCACAGCCGGCCCAAGTCAGAAGCAAACTAAGTCGCAGCTCAGGGCCCCTAAACCATCAGGGGCCTCCCATAAATGATTGAAATGTAACACAGACAATAAATCTATTTATTGAGAATGAGGGGACTGTAAAATGTGGTTTTAATTTGGTATTAGTACCACACTAAGAAAATAAAAAAGATAAAATTATGAGAATAATGTTGTAATAGTATGAGAATACAGCCATAACATTTCAAGATTAAAGTCGTAATATTCTGACTTCATTCTTTCATGAAATACGATTTTTTGAATGAATATTAATTTTCAACAGATTTATAGAGGTGTACACCAGAGTATTTTTTCAAACAGCCTTTGAAACATTTTCATTGACCCTTAAACTTCATTGCAAAGTGCTGTGCATTGTTCAATCAGAGGAAAGAGAGCAGGTTCCCAGGTCTGGAAGAGAGAACCACTTAAAGGAAACCTCAGATAAAACGGGATTTACATAAAGTACTGCCTTCAAAAAGTAAGTGATGCTTCTTTAAAAAAGATGGAATTACATCAGGAATTACTGTGATGACTAAGACAGACCGACGTAAAAAAACTGTGATGAAATGGGAATTTTCTCACTGCTTGTTAAATACAGATTCAAACTCAAACTTAACACACAGCAAAACCTTATGCTCCCCTGGCACCTGCCGTGGTCACATGTCAAGGTTATCAGTGCGCTTATCAGATTCATTTTGCTTGAAAAGCATCAGGTTAGAGGAATGTGATTTCTTTTTTCTCCAGGAGCCTGCAGACAGCAAATTTTACGCCATTTCCACACTCGGTTTGAAAGTGCTATTTGGAGATAATGGTAAATCACACTCAGCCACAGGAGCCATGAAGCAGGCTGCACTTTGGTCCAGTTTTCTAGCCCGACACCCCCACCCTGCAGCCCCTCTGCTCACTAAAACCCACTGGTCCAATAGAGGCAGGCGGCCTAAATGCTCCATCAGCACTGAGGTTTGGCTGCGCTGCTACAGCGGTGTCCTGTTCCAAATTCTCTACAGCTGGTGGAAGAATTGGCGCGTCAATCTGAGGTTTAACCATTCCAAAAAACAGCATTGCCTCCCTTTTTACAATCTATCTTTCCATTTCTTTCTTTTTTTTCAGAATAATTTAAAGTTTAAACAATCCTGCTTGAGAGGTAGCCCCTGAAATTTGCAGGGTGTGGGGGGGCCACATAATGTAAAGGCCACATTACTGTGGTTGAGAAAAAGAAATGCTGAAAGAAAGAGGGGAAAAAATGAGAAGATAGAGGACTGAGGAGAGAGCTGGTGAGGCAGGTGCAAGCCGTTCGCATACAAGGTGGCGATTAGCAGAAAAGTGCTCCTGTGTAAGGCAAGAGGAACATCTGTGCCTATTACTGCAGCACACAAAAGACTGTGAGCAGGGGGTGGGAGCAGAGATTGGTAAGAGGGACAAAAACCATGGTCTCCAACACGAACGGGGCCTCACCAAACACCACAGGCTGAATTGCGTGGCCCAATTTGAGGCTTTCAGCACTGCTTGTCATTAGCATTTGAAAAAGCATGGCAGGAGCCCACTCAGTAAGTAACTCATGGGTTGAAGCAAAAGCCTGACTTAAAGCTTGCAAAAAAAAAAAAAAAACTCCCCCCAGCCCTCCAGATAAATCAGCCTCCTGCTCTAAACAGAGTTCTGTCTTCTGAACGATCACTGCTACAGATTATAGACGATTAAAGAAGATGTAGGTGGAAACAATGATGGTGATGTTTTTACAGATCTCTCTAAAAGCCTTACTGGACAACAGGGGCGCCATATGGGGGGGGAGTTATGACAACTCCAATGGCCCCTGACCAACAGGGGGCCCTCCACAATTATTTTTATTTTTTGTTCATAGAAATAAAAAAAAAGGGGCCCTGTCAATTACAAAATTAATTTTATTGTGTTTTCTAAAATTGTTTTTAGCAGCAAAAATTTAATGTTACCCCTCCCAGACCAAAAAGCACACATTTGCCCTGAACCCCCCTGGATCTGGACGAAACGGTTCATTCCTGCTTGACGGTGACGATGTTCAGCAGCAGTCAGTAGAAAACATGAATGACTGTGGCAGTTACTATGCTGCTAAAAAGAAATAATGAAGTTAGGTTTTCAAAAAAAATAGAGAGCCAGAGAGAGAAAGGGGCAAAAGTGCCAATTTGTAACAGTTTGTCTCTGACAACTGTCACTGTGTGAGATTATCAACCATTTAGCATAGTTAGCTTAGCTACAGGCTACTGTTTGCCTCCATTTCACTAGCATTTAATGAATTAAGGAAAGAAATTACCAACATATTGATATATTTAACTTGTACCTGTACCTCTTACCACATTTAACAACAGATGAGTCAGTCAGCAGCAGCTGGGGTCAGGAGGTCAGTTGACCTCCTGACCCGTCCTCTCCAGAGTGAAATTAAAGCTAGTGACGCACTCCTGCAGGCGCCATTACTACAGACTGAGTCATATCCACGAAAACATACTGTTCTGATGCGGGATGTGAAAGAATTTGTCACAAAAATGTTTGTGTTTTGTCAGTTTGTTCAAGTTGCAAAAAATGACTAACCTGCTGCTGTAGGAGACAGTTTGTTAAATATTTTATGAAGTGAAGTAGTTTATTAGTCCAGTTTTTCTATTAAATTGAACTTTTAGAAATTACAACGCCTGCAGCGCACCATAACAGAGCAAAAATAATCCCTAGAAACAGTTCAAAACCACTTGGATTTGTTTCCTCACTCTCTGTGTCGGCTTCATACACACATACGCCCATTGCTATGGCAACCGGCTGACAACAGCTCCGCTACAGATTATGCTAAAAAACACACACAGATATTTCCCACACAAACAGAACATTTAATGAATTACAATTTTATGTTTTTAGGCCTGGTGTTTATTTCTGGAGCATAGAAAACTCTCTCTGATGAAACTGGTGCTTTTAATATACATTTAAGAATTTTCATTTTTATTTCATTTTATTTAACCTTCATTTTAGCAGGCAAGTAGACTGATAGCAAATTCTTGTTTTCATCAATAACCTGGCTATAAAGTAACAAAACATCAATTAGCAGAATCCAGAAAAATAATAGAAGTATTTGATATGTTCATGATTGTGATAGTTCCTTTTCTAGGAAATCTTTCAGTTTCATGATCTCTAACTAAAACCACAAAATGAACTCTGTGAGGACAAACAGTGCCTGGGGTTAGTGCCTTCATATGCGTTGTTGCAAATCATTTTTCAACATGGCAAATTAGTGTTCCAGCTGACCTAACATTTTGAGGAACTGTATTTCTTCTTGGATCAGAGATGTGGCTAATGGATGGTAGGAGTATGAAAAATAAAAAGGGTTTTCTAGAGCCGGTGCATCAAACTTGTATACAGGATTGCACTCTGTTTTCTTGTGATTTGAAAACACTTGGGAGTGGGAGGCATCTCTTATTTAAGTGCCACTATGCATGCATCTGTTTGCTTAAATATTCCAATTTATTCCAAGACAGTAAGTGCTTCAACTGGAGTGAATTATGGATGTTGAGTTGAGAAGCTGATTTATCAGTTATGACACCAACGTTTTCTCCTTGGTCAATATGTCTCTCTTTAAGAGTTATTATTCAAGAGCAGAAAGCTTTGGATAGCAGAAATATGAACATGAATGATGTAAAGGAAAACTTGACACCAATTTTTTTTAGGCAACATGACCCAGAGTGCAACACAAACTCAAACCTGAAATAAAACCTTCCACCTTAAGAGCCTGAAGTAACAGCAAAGAAGCTCAGTTGACAGCACTAAGACCCGCCTCCTGGCTCTGATTGGTTGTTTTTCTGCAGATGGCAGTAGAACCACAGGGAGAACGCAGAGGAGCTTGATTTTTTCACAAATTATCGCTCTCACCTAATACTGTCAGGAAATGATGACAGTTTTAACAAATACATAATTTTTTAATATATATTTAATAAAAGCTTTAAGACAATAACAAGTTATACATGACAGTAAAACAAAATTCTTTATTAATAAATGTAAAAGAAGGCATCTGTGGTGGATTATTTGATTGTTTTTATCCTAAATGATTCTAAGAACACATTAAAACTCATCATATGCTCAATTTGCTGGTTAAATTAGTGATATGGTTGTTAAGACTGATCCATTTGGTCTCATTAGTACCTGATTCACACAATATAACCAAGCTTGGCTTTCACATATCACATGTTGCTTAATGCTGCATGAATGGGAAAGTGTAAAGCATGCTTTTTTTTTACTGTCTTTACAGTTAAACATGAAGTTTTCATCAAGCTTCAATGTGTGAACAAATGCAATTTAACTATAGGATCACCTAAAGTCAGGGAAGTCAGAACAAAAATATAAACACACACATTGTTTGTTTAAATCCATTAAGACAAAATCTTGATGCAAATGCATATCAGGGACAAATTATAAGTTGTCAGCAACACTAAGGACCAATTAGTAATAGTCTTTAAGTTTTTAATATTAATAAAATCTCAAAACAAACTTCTTAAGTTCTGAAGCATAATTCACTTTCCACATACACAGCGCTCCAGTCCTGCGAGAAACATGAATAAATATTTTCTTACACTGTTCAGTTATAATTGTTTGTCCTAGAGGAACAACAGTAATTTACTTCCTCCCAAAGAGCAATATGCCTGATATCCTGTGACCTCTCTGCTTTAACGACAAAGCAGAAGCTGGTTCGATATTTAACAACACATAATTTATATGCTTGGTAGAGCACATTAATACGATCTAATTGTACTATTGACAGTGTTAGATGAGCAGCAGAGGAGGCTGATTTGTTTAATATTTAGCTGAGACAATTCTATCGACTTTTGTTTTTGTTCATCTTCTCACAAGATCAAAACATATCTTCCTATCCAGAAGCTCTGACTTAGTGATGCCCGCTAATGTTTTTCAGAAGGACTTGCTATATATCCGTCAGTGTGTGGGGGGGGTGTGTGTGTGGTGGAGTTTATGTGCATTCAGGACTTATGTCGATATACGAGGCAGGCTTAATCCTTTCCCTCTGATGGCTTTAGTGACAGTGGCACAGCATCAGATAAGAGGTCATTGAACTGCAGCAGCCACCTCTTCATTCAGAATAAATGGGGTGCAGCAGGAGTGCACCTCACAATCACCGGCATTGCTCCAGTTATAATAAAAATGTGATGCATTTTGTTCTCTATCTATCACTGCTGCTCTTCACTGCACTGGTCTGTTAATTACACATTTACTCTCCCAGTTTGAACAGAAATAGAGTAGAAATAAGCCAGATAGTGGATGTAAATTTGGTTCAACCCATTTATCTAAAAGTCAGTATTAGTGACCATAAACACTGCAGGTTTTCACAAACTACCTTGATAATACTTTTTTACAGATCTCTCTGATGGCGTCCTGAGTCTTTTCTGGTGAATGAAGGAATTTATGACCCTGATATATTAGTCTTTAAAGTAATGATGTCTGAGAATATGCATTAAAACACATATTATATAAATTATCTTATGTTTGGTAATTTAGAAAATCAAAAAAACCTTTGAAAAGTTATAATTAATCTGTATCTCTTCATGATAAATAATCTTCCTGATAGTGAAGAATTCCAGTAGTTCAACCTTGAAGTAAAAATGCATGGACTTGTTTTTCAGCATCACTTTTAGAGAGGATACATTTAATTTTGCCAATATTTCAGACGTTAAAGTAGAAAATCCCAGAAACCTGTTTAAACATTTCCAAAACAATAATTTACTTTATCACCAGAGGTCAATGTAATGCCATTCAGATTGACGAAGCAGCTTCTTTTCATTGTTCTTGTGTAAAGACAATAACTTCTATCTTGACAAAATTTAAAAGCAGGAAAAATTGTAACTCATTTCTGGGTCTGCAAGATACCTGTAGTCTATTTGATTGAATTCAGGATTTATGAATAAATATTTATGAGTATCATCATGTAACAGTCGAAATTTATCATAAACTGTCTGATGATTTTACCAATTGGAAGCATTTATAGGAACATTAACAGACCCACGGACAGAACCCTGTGGTACTCCGCAGGCAAACTGTTAATGGCTTTATTAGAGAATATTGTGACTGAGATCTTACATCATGAGAACAGACAGAAATCCATTTTCTGAGGCCATGAGAAGATCATTAGTGACTTTCAGCATTTCTGTTTCACTCTGAAAGCAGAATGAAACTTTTCACACATTACTGAGGAGATGGTAGGAAATGGTATTTGAAATACGCACACATCCAAATATGTTAGAAAAACATAGACTGTCTTAGAGCTTTACTGCCGTGACTGTAGAATTACTTGTAGTTGTATTATTTGTGTAGTTTATTTTACCTAATTAAACCACTAGAATGCAGACCGTAGTTTGATTAGTAATAAATATAATCCTAGAAAACTGACAAATAAATCTTATTTTAATAAATTTGGCCATAGAATGTGCCAATAATGAGTGGAATCATTCAGTAGATGAAGGATTCATCCTTCAAAACAAATTTTTCATATTCCACCGCAAACATTAGTTTTCCTCTAATTTATCCTTCTATTATGAGTTCTGTATGTAATATTTATCTGGAATAAAACATAATTGTATCTAAATGTCCATCAGCTTTGAGGAAAACAGAAACCTTGCGTCTGTCAAATGTGCTGTGAGCCTGATGCTCCTTCCTGTCTCAGCATGACCGTATGGACAGTCTGTTTGCTTGACTGAATCAGAATATTACAAAGAAGCAAAAAAAGGTGAGGAGTGAATCATTTCTAAAAAAAAAATAAAATAAAATTCTAATATCCACACAGGGGTTGCTTTTTTGCTCCATCTGTCTCCAAACCACAGAGGGATGTGAAAACCAGAGATGCTGGAAAACACTGATTGAGGCACAGCTGAAACATGCTAATGCCCTGATTTTGTTTTCATTGGGAGTGCTCCCTGGCTGCGGCGTATCATTTAATTTTTGCATGCATTGAATTGCTCCGTCTGAAGTGTCACAAGACTTGTTTCTATCTGTAGACGCCTCAGTGAACACCTATCTTTGAGCAAATCACCTGGGGACAAGGCGGGATGTTTACTTTGGCAGAAATCCCATCATGCACTATTGCTTGTTTCCTTTGGCCCAAAAAGTGGCCCTGAAAATCACTGGAAATTCATTGAAAATACAATTTGTACATATAAAAACTGGAGTCAAACGAGGAATTAATAATCCAAGCACATTTTCTTAACAACAGGAGAAATTTGCTATACAGTAACCATAATTTTGTAATGCCCTCAACTCTCCTTTTAGTTGTCTCTAACCTTTATAGTTGAAAACCTGGACCATTAAAATAACCAAGTCTTTAAATGAACAGATGGTAACAAAATCCTAAAAAGAACATTCTTCATTTTCCTTTTCTTCATTTAAATTCAATTATTACCAAGAACAGTTCGACAGCAAGGGAATAATAATGATAATAATGAGGGGTGTGCGCAGAACAAAGGTGTGCAACAGCCGCATGGTGACATCTTTTATTGTTTTTGGATTGGCAAGATAATAGTGAGGACTGCCGCGAGGGGGGGGGCAGGAAAAGTGGAGCTCAGCGCACAGGTTATCTTTCATGCTGCACAGGATAATCAGTGAAAACTGGGGAGCAGCAGAGAGATATCTTCTTGGAGATCAAGGTCAAAACAACTCAAAGGAAGGTGGAAATTCAGTTTCAAAAACACTCACAGCTGCCTGAAACATATTGATCTAGAGGCTCTTTCCTCCTGTTACCTACAAAGTCATTTCTCTGATAGACTGTAGTAGAAATACATTATTTTCTTGTCATAGGGAGAGCAATGGATCTCCGTTAAGAGTCCACTGCACTCGCAGAGAGAGGCTAGACAGGAATTTCAAGAGCTTACCATCAGATGCTAGTACAATCCTCTGAGTGACCTTTGCTTTCTTTCTGTTCAGGAAAACATGCCGTGTTTCATGAATTTACAATCAATCACAAAGCAAAGCGACAAAATTAAGAGAACAATTTAGCTTAGGTTCTATTTTTACATTGCCATAAATCCCAGCAATGTTGATTAATGTATACTGTCCTAATCGAATACAAACAAGTAAATACATAACTACATTTTTAAGAAGACTAATTCGGCAGGTGAACTTATGAAATGAGGAGGTATGAACCTGCTCTATTGCATTTTGAAGGGACCTAAATGTTAGGTGTCCAGCCTGGTTTCCAGGAAGTCTTTAAAATCCTGCAACCATACTGCTAAAACTTTATTCCCACAGATCAATAACATTGCCTAGCACTGAGACTTCTAAGACACTACAGTGAGCACAGACAGTGATGAATCTGAGCCAAGTGGCCTTTGCAACAAAGCAGCAGCAACTCCCTTTTATTTCTTTGAGTTATGCCCTTGGAAGTTGGTACATATTCCCACCAAAGAGAAGCTTCATGACTGAAGTGCTTGATGTTGAGCTCAATTGTTATCTTAATTCACAAAGAGTTTACTGATCAAAGCATATAAGGCAGGCTTAAGTGAATAATTATTTTTCATTGGATTGTAGTTTCTACAGACTGATCGTACAAACAGATTTTTGGTGTTTACAGACACATGAAGCTCCACTGTGAATCAGGACTAAGGCTAGTTCATCTGTTGGGGCGCAGTCTGTATGTTACTCAGATATTGTCACTGCAAAGTCTTGCTTTTGTTCTGAGCTCAGATCCTTCTTTTATTGTCCAGGCAGCAACAGAAGGTCTGGACCCGGCATCCATGGGCAGTCCATGATTGGACTTCTCTCTTCCTTTTCTGGGATTACTGTTATACTCGATGCTCTGGCTTTGATATGTGTAACCTGTAGCCAGAGTTACACTTGAGGGTTTCAGTGACCTCATGATGAGAGACCATTATAGACAGATTGTATCAAATGGATCAAAGGTTTTATTTCCAAAGCTTTGTCATGCAAGACTGCTGCTTAAGACCAAATTCGTCTTTTTAAAATATGTATTACTGTTAACTGGAAATTAAATTATCTATCTATGCTTGTTGCAATGCAAAAAAGCAGGATATTGAATTTATAATTAAATAAAAACAGAAGCATAGATCAAGATGTGAAATGATATTAATATTAGCTAATGTGCTAACCTAGCCAATATGCCAATGAAATGTTAACTTTGCTAATGCCATGATCTATAGATATAGTAGATAGGGAATGTTAGCCAGCATACCAATATAAGTCAAGCAAATATTTATAAATAAATATACTTAATTCTTTTCCTAAAATGATTTTACAATTTACAATTTAATTGAAATTTGGAACATTTCTTCAAGATATTACTTAACTAAATGTGGCAAAAGTATTTCAGCTTTCTTTTACTAATTTAAAAGGAAACAAACTGCTTTTAGGCAACAAATATGGACTAAATCTGAAACACCATGGCAAAATCAATGAAATTTGTAATTTTTCAAACCAAAAACAACAAAAACCAAGTCGTCATGAAAGAGCATATGAGAAAAAAACTAGACTGAACTGAAGGAAAGGCTTTCAAAGTGCTGAGAAAGTTTATGAGCAAAATCGCCTGTTTAAATGTGTCATGAAAGCCTCTCTGAGGTCACATCAATCATTAATGTGGGGAGGCGTTGTTGACCGCACAAGTACCTGCAGGAGATGGTGACACATGTTTGACTCTTTGAATGTTTCACACTGGCTTTCCAGACATTCGCTCACTTACAGAGACTGACAAGCTGCCTTTTCCCCCAAAATAATTGCAGGCCACCCCTGGTTGTCAGGCCATGTCAGCGTCTCGTTAGCGCCTGCGTTGGTTCTGTCTTAGCTAGTAGCATCAGGAAAGGTCAGAGTGGCGTTGTCTGCACTGTTGCTCTGCATGGAGACTCCAGAGACATGGCATGTTTTGCCCTGTCTGTCTGGCCAAACCTCAGGATGATTTTTCTTCTTCTCTGTTTTTGACACAAACTCTTCAGAGAGGGCTGATGGTGTGAGGATACAACTTTCAAGCTTTAGAGTCAAAAGGAGATCAACGTTAGTGTAATAGGTTTTAAACTGTTTATAATTACTGAATGTTGTTAAAAAACGTGCAAAATAGCTAAAACACAGTCAGTGTCTTTGCCTCAAGTCTTGACACAGTTTCTCATTACAAGGGAGATGTGAACTTTGACTGGTCCACTACTGCTTTAATCCAAACTATTCTGTATGTTCAGGGTCGGTATCCTGCTGCAAGGTAAACCTTCACCCCAGTATGAAGTCTCTTGCAGAGCAGCGTTCGTCTCATTGGTAAAGAGAATCATTCCCACATCATGATGCTGTCACCACCGTGTGTAACATTTAAGATGGTGTGTTGAGGATGATGTGCATTTTATTATCATCTGACCAGAGAACCTTCTTCCTTACATGGTTTATGGCAAACTGTGAACAAGATTTATGTTGGTTTTCTTTCACCAATAGCTTTCATGTTACTGAAGGCAAGACCTTTAAACTGCATGATGGTTAGTTTATGATACATCACAGCTCCTCCAAAGCTACCATGAACATATGAGATGGATTACAGTGAATGTTCTTCTTGCCAACTCTGTCAGTTTAAGTGGACATCCAAGTCCTGGTAGATCTGAACTTCTCCAGAACTTTCTCCCTGACTTGTCTGCTGTCATGATGATTTGATTCCACAGGATTTTGTTTTGTGATAAAATGCCTGACACACATTTTATATTTGTATTTATAAAATCCCCATATATTATTTTCGTTGTAGTTCATAGTTACAATATGTTGTACATGAAATCCTGTTAAAATACATTGAACTTTGTAGTAGTGATGTGACCAAAAGTGAAGCTGAATACGTTTTCAAAGCTTGTGTTCATACTGGTGAAAATGAATGGACCTGATCCCTCAGAACAGCCAGAGTAAATCCCAATTTGAGACCCGGCCGTATTTCTCAACCTGCCACGCTCCCCCGTCTTGTTTCCCCCGTCTTCAAAGACCTGACTGTTGCTCCGATGAGCAGCCTCGGAAAGTGTTCGAGCTTTTCAAATCCTATTCAGATTGGAGAGAGGATGAGAGATGACAGGTGGAAAGGCACAAACAGGAAACCGTGCTGATGCCCTGTCTGCCAAACTCCTCTGATACATCTCCAAACTCTGATCTGAATGAGACAAAAAAAAAGCTAGACCCAATTTATTGCACTCTGCTGCCAGCCTTTCATTTTTGTGACTGGCGCCAGGGCGCTTATCAACTGCAGTACTATTAGCCGTATCAAATCAATGTGTTCATTGCTCTCTCTTGCCTCCATTGCTTGCATTTTTTCTCTCTCTCTCTCCCACCTCCCATCACTCCTTCTCCCTCCCCTCCTCTCTGCCAGACAGGTCAGATATTAGAAACCTGTATTATCAGGTCCTCCCAGGATGCTGGTGGAAAAGTTGATTTGCAACGCCCGATTGAATCTAGTTATCCTTCATCCCTTCCCAAGCCCCCAGCCAGCTGCCCCAGCAGACAGGAGCCCAACGGCCTATCTCCACTGAGGTGCCACCGAATAAAAAATATCCATTTACAGAAGAAGGGGGAGGGAAAAAGGAACAGAGAGGAGTGAAACTGAAAAGCAAACAGTGACAAAGTGTCACCCAAACGTCACAGATTTGCAGAGCTCAGGGGAGGGGGCCCCGGCTCCAGCCCCCACACCCTTTGTAAACCGCTATCCACCAGCATTATACGGCCATTTATCAGTCCGCAAACAAAACATGCCACACCGGCACACACATCCACAGGCCACGGAGCGCAAACCATTCACACCAGTAAAACAGTTAGATCCTTAAAGGGAGGCGAGCAGAGTTGAGGCCACACAGGACATTCATTAAACTACTGGAACCTGCACTAATTGAACCCAGCTGGCGATAAAGGAAAATGGGCTTTAGGAATATTTATCTGTTCACTGAGCTTCTATGACTGAGTGGCCAGCAGCAGCACAAAGAGAGCCATTATGGCTTTATCTTCTCAAATAGAAGGGAAAGTGAGTCTTGGCTGCAGACTGGAGCGACAACAGTAGCTGCAGAAGAGCCAAAGAGAAGGGGATGAAAAGAGCGAGGCGACTGATAAGGAGAGTAGGAGCTGGTGGACGAGTAAAGGGAGGGATAGGTGGACCGGGTGGAGAGGGGGAGTAGCAAACAGGAACACCTTCATCAGAAGGTAAAGGCTGGATGTGTCTGTCACATTCTGGCAGTTTGACTCCTCCATCTGGGAATGCAATTACTGAACACTGAATCAACTCTGATGGCAACTCAAGAGGCTAATTTCATTCTGAATTCAAGAGACAAACAGGATGTCTGTGGCAGGTGTCCTCACTATCAAACCAACGCTGGCTGTAAAAGTGACTGTGGGGGAAATAAGATCTTCCAGCATTAAGACGCCATGATGTTCATCATCAAGAGAGTCTCGCTTGAAAAATACTTGTTGCTGTTTCAGTTTTGGCTATCGTTACAGGCGATTGATACTCTTATTTTGGCATCAGAGAGGAAGAAGTTATTGGTTGTTCGACAGAGTCGTCTTGTAAAGACTGCATGTTGGGATTGCTGCCAGCACTGTAGAAACCTTCAGTCCAGTCGAGTTTATTTATATAGCACATTTCAACAACAAGGCAGTTTAAAGTGCTTTACTCCATAAAAACATAACACAGTAACTAATTATGAAACAAGCTATAAACATTTTGTAAAATGCCATTATCAAAATCATCAAACAAATATACATCAAATATGTTGATCAAGGCAACTCTAAAACAGGTGAGTTTAATGCTTGATTTAAATGAACTAACTCAGTGTTTCAGCAGTTTTGCAGTTTTGAAGTTGGTTCCAGATTTGTGGGGCATAGAGACTGAATGCTGTGTCTCTTCAAAAGCCTGGAAAAGTATGGAAAACATCAAAATCCAGCATGGAGTCCATTTCTTATTCCATCATCTAAAGTATAAAAATCTGAATTTCTGAAAAATAAATGACAAAAGGCCATTTTACTCTCTTTTTACCAATGGATTCTTCTACTTCTGGGTTTTAATTTGAGCACAAAGTTCTTGAGGTGTTAGGTTTTGATGTCATGCATATTGTAGCATTGAAATTCTGCATGTTTTTTATTTTAAATTAGGATATTGTTTATCTTAAACCTTTGACTTAGAAGATCTTTACATAATCCAACCAAAGATGAATAGATTTTAGCTGATCTAAGTTTCAGTTGATGCAAAATAAACAAATATATAGTCAAATTTACAATGTGGGCAGCTTTATTAATGTGATTTGACAGAAAAACAGATGATAATATTAATTAAGGCAGTGAATTTTTACCCAGTAATGAAAAAGCAAATAAATAGTTTTATTAGTCCGCACAGAAATATTTTCTGTAACAGAACTGAAGGGCTTCCAGAGTCGTTTTCTTTTCTCAGATCCAGACAGGCAGCTGTGAACACAAAAGTAGATTTCATCCTACCACACGTGTTTGTCATTCAGCCTTCGGTTTAGTTTTGTCCTTTGAATTGAATCTCAAATGTAGCTGCTGCCTTTAACAAATTGCTCCTACACAGGATTTGAATTATTGGCACGGGTGAAGCTGCAATTAAAACCCCCTAAAACAAACTGCATCACTCCCACTCTGGGGGGTTCTGGCAGATGCTTTCTGACATCCGAGCCAAATGACGTTTGACTGTTTGGCTTTGGAAACTTTTAATGGAGTTCATTCTGCAATGTGCCTGGCAGGGGGAGCCAGCTGAACTCTGGCTTCGGCGTATTGATCTTCCCCGATGTGTTTAAGGGTTGAGGTCACCAGAATCGCCTCAGCTGCTGTAAGGAGGTCAATAAAGTCAATAAAGTAAATGAGGTAATTCTGCTGTAAAACATCAGACGATGGTCAATTTCCATTTTAGTAAGCTTTATATATGTGACAGACATATGTCAGCATGTCAGGCTGTCACATGCTGCTGTTGGACAAAAGGAAAGATTGAATTTGGTCATGGTGACAAAATGTTTACCCACAAAGGCATTTCTGTGTGAACAAATCAGCTTTTGTCACATCCAAAGATAAATTACTCCTCTGTCCAGATAGAAGATTAATGAAGCTAACCTTAAACTAAACCAGCTCTAGAAAGATAAGGGTCACAAAGATTGATATAACTCTGGTTTGTTTTCGTAAAACTAAAGATTTAGATGGACAACTATCAGTATATACATAAGATAAGAGTATTTGCATAAGATACATGAAATTCCAAGCACTTTTCATGTCTGAGGGCTTCCATTATTGGCTCATCTTCTTTCCAAAATAACTCAAACTCACTGAGATTGGATGGACAGCAAGTCCTGCCCCAGATTCCCAAATGACTTTAGGTCTGAACTTTGACGAGGCCATTCTAATACTTATGAATCTGCTTGAGTCAATCAATAAATCAAATTTCATTTGCAAAATACTTTTCATATTGATAAAGGTTGAAAACAGATGGAACTCCATACAAAACCCACTGGGAAACCTTATTAAACTGAAGAAACATTTCCAAACGTAGACAGAAGAATATAAACTAGGTGAATAAATCCAGTGTGTTGGAGACAATTATTAAAAATAGAAATGAACCATTTTTAGCACAAATAACAAAGATAATCTATGTTACAAATGTTTGTGATAAAACTTGAATGAGATGGAAAAGGAACACAAACTCACACAGTGCTGTGAAAAAGTAACGCTTACTGATTATTTTCTTTTTAGGATAGCTTTATTGCCTGGTCACAGATAAACTGAGATTAGTCAGGTTTCCTAAAAAGATGAGTTTATTTTTCGTCACATCTGGACCTGATTACTGCCAAACCTGCAGGAAGATCAAACGTCAGCCATTATGATGTAAAAGATTAATTGCCAGTCATCATTTTTACATGGGGTCATAGCTATTTTTTTAATTACATGTAATCATTATTTGATATTTAAAATTTGTTTGATTATCTGAAACATTTAAGTGTGACTAAAACAATAAAGAAAGCTGAAATTAAAAAAAACGTTTGACAGCTTAGCAATCATTACAGTGATTAGCATTGCTTGATTGTGTCTAAATAAATAGGATTGACTGATTGTAATGTGACAGTAAAACACAGAATAACTAATTCAGGGAATCAGAGTAAAGAGGAATGAATACGAACTCTTCCGATTGTATTTGTAAAAACTGTAGAAACCACGTCTGATTTCCTTTTCATTTCATAATTGTGTACCACTTTCTATTATAACCTGATAATCCAATGAAATGCATGAAAGTTTGTTGCAATGTGACAATATTAACAGTAGAATGGGTCTGAGTCCCTTTGCAGGGCACTGTAGGTAGCAACTAATGGATCTTCTGCTGCAGACCTGTAGGGACATGAGAATATGACTGCATTTACATGGATTAGCCACAAGTGCCCACTTTTTTCAAACTCTCCATCTTAACTTTCTAATATATCTTCTTTGTTTAATATTATACACCTCAAGCCTTCGATAGAGCCCTCTTACAACCACAGAGGTAATTATGAGGCTGTTTTTTCTACTTGCTTGTGTGAGCGAATTGAACCAGTGTAAGAATTGAACCAGTGTAAGATCAGCAGAGTGTCGCTGGGTCATCTGATTCCCTGAATAAAATGAATGAATGCTTAAACAGCAAGCTTTTATTGTGCAGCTCGTCCTGTAGAGAGCTGAAAGTTGATTGTGTTGTACTCCATAGCTTAAAACTGCCTACAGTGAAGAATCAACACTCCGTGTAACAACATTCAATTATTTATTTTTCCAGAAGCCCAAAAGTCTCAGTTTTACCCTGTAGAAAAAAAAAAAAAAGTCTGACTGCATCATCAATTCTCCGCTCTGAGGTAATTCTCAAAATATAATTTGTTCTTCATACGACGACGTTCGAAATAAAGGGCAAGAGCTCGCTAGAGGGAATCAAATACAGACACTAGAACTAACAGGAAGCTAAAGGCAATAAAAACAACTGAAAAGACATCAAAGCAAATTATTACTCAAGGTATAAAGCGTGAATTTTTTATAAACCTTAGCATATAATGATTTTAATAGAGAAGACTGTTACTACTGTTGATTTTTTTTAAAATATAAGGACAACTATGGAGAGATGATACTTTTGTATGTGCCTGCACTTCTGGGATGAAGTGATGAGATAACCTGTTTTATATCTGCCACAGCTCACTCTCTGAAGACAGTTTTAGACTGAAATTAAAAAGAAATGACTGTTTTAGTGGAGCCCAGCTTCTTCTGCTTCTTGCTAGGTTGACTCAAAGCTAAACTCAACACTTAGTTTTTAGAGAAGGAGCAAAGGAGGGCTGTATCGATTCATGGGGACGGTCAGAGGGGCAAACAGAAATATCAAGCACCTGAAAAGCACTCAAGACAGACAGACAGACGGACATCAAACCAGGCATTCTGAGATGGAGAGCTTGGTAGAACCTATTGCTTGATACCACAGGGGAAATAAAGGGTCTAAAATAGGCATGTGGGCAGGAAATGGATTTTATAGGAGAACTAATCAAGGGGGCAGTTTTAGTGGGGCACAATTTAGATTTTGATTGGATTCCTACTGACGGTGGGGTTATCAATGTGTCTCTAACCAGGAGGTGTAATTTGATCTTTGATGTCCACATGGTGGTCTTGATGTATGTCTTGCAGGATGAGTAGTGACTCATGTGTGTGTGTTTTTGTTACAGTGTGTGTATGGATTTGTGTGTGTTCTCCCTGTGTTTGGTTAAATGTCAAGCAGGGATGTTTACATTATTAGCGCCTGTTGTGTTTCAAGCTGCTGTCGTCTCAGCAGGCTGAATATCTCCAATGATCATTAGAGTTAAACGAGCGAGACAATTAAACTGTGGAAAACTGGTAACCTACTGCTGGCATTTCAAACTTCATCCTCAACTTCAACTCTTCTGTGGTTTGTATCTGAAGATTTTTGCAAACGTGTTCAGACTGGATGGAAAGCATCAGTAACAAATAGCTTACAGTCTTCTTAGACATTTCCAATTGGATTTAGATTTGGACTTTGACTGGGCCATTCTGGCACATGAATATGCTTTGGTCTAAACTATTCTGGCTGTATCAGTAGCAGCAAGTTGTCTTGCTCCTGAACCTCTACCCCAGTCCCAGTTCCAACTCGTCTGCAGTCCTCAGCAGGTTTTCTTGAAGCTCTGCTCTTCATTTAACCCTGTATTTATTTACTCTGACCAGCTTCTATGTCTCTGCTGAAGGAACACAAAGCCACAGCCTGACTCTCAATGGCCGAGAGGACAGACCCTCTGTTCGAAGCAGAGCATAGAACAATTTGGTTTCTACCAAGCAACATCAGTGCAGAAACAGTCCAGAAATGACCAGGATGAAATGATGAAATTAGAAATGTTGCTCAGTAGGACAAATCGGAATTACAAAGAAAGGGAATGACCAAGCTACAATCTTCCATAACAGGCATATTTTTGGAGTCCCTGAGTTCAGTGTCTCTGCAGCTCCTTCAGAGTTACCATGGAGTTGCTGCCTGATTCTCTAATTGATTGTCTTTTTCCTCATATTGTCATTTTCAGTGGACTTCCATATCTTCATGGGTCTGCAGTTGCTTCATTGTCTTTCCATCTTCAGGTGATATTTTGAACCAAACTCTGTGGGATCTTTGGGATATTGTTATATTACCTAATCCTACTTCAAACTTTTTCAAAACATTATAAAATATTTGAGTATTATGCAAGAGTGTGAGTGAATGACTCCTTCAGAAAAGTCTCTCATTTAAACTATCAACCCTGACGCTCAGTTATAGTTTTTGTAATTAAATATTCCTTGGGAATAAGGTAGCCTAATTATTCCACACTCCTTCAGTAGCCCTGACACAGTAGCCATCATGGTTGAATGCAGCTGTTGTAAACCAGCCAAGCTTTTACAACTACCAATTCAGACCAGTATAAGGAATGAGTGTGCAATTAGAAAACAATGTAAAGCACATCTGTGAACAGTGTGCACCAAGTGGACTTCCATTTGAATATTGGCCTCCATCTTTCACTTCTCTGTTCAGTCCATTCTGCCAGGTGTCATGGAAAGAGTTTTTTAATCAAATAGGACATCTGGTGCGCTGACTGGCAATGTCTGGACACAATTTAGTTTGTAATGAGGTTGGCATGCGAACAGCATTAAGTGAGACTCTGTCCAAAGAAGTTCTCTTAACTAGAAAGTCAGTGGACTCATCTGTTTAGAGGTGAGTATAGATTTGAATCTGGTGCAAGTGTCACAAATAATAACAGCTGGAAGGGCTAAGTGTAACAAGGAAGTGATGCTCGTTGATGTCTTTGTGGCCTGTTTGTGCTAACATTTTTCTTTGACACTGAGAAATACTTTTAATATCCTGTTTTGGTGAGATGAAGAGCAGAGCCCCCTTTTGAACATGTAACTCTAATCCCATTTATGTAGCAGCCAACACAAAGCAGAGCCAAAATATCATCAAAACCAGGCAGCTTTGATGCCTGGGCCAAGACTTTAAAGACGGAGGAATGTGGAAGTGTTTGCTAGTGCCAGGTGTACACCGCAGAATAATTAGGCCTGACTCAACTTATAATGCAGCATATAAAATATGATGTTGTTCATTAACAGCACTTTCTAAGTCTGATGGGCTGAGAATCAGGATTCCTGTGCTGCTTTCCAGAGAACTAAAAAGGGTTTGGATTAAGAGTTTTTTCCTCTCACATTTACAAACATTCTGTCCATCCATCCACCTTTCATTCCATCCTTCCTTCTGTTTGTCCATCCATCCATGCTTCCTGTCGTCCATCCATTCATCCATTAATCTTCCTAAGCAATTTATGAAAATTCTAAAAAGTGGAAATTTAAGACTGAAATGTTTTGGCTCCAAAATATGTAGAAACATTAACTATTGCAGATACTGTGTGACTGAAAATCACTATAATCTTCTAAACTCATTCACACATTTAAGCCGTTGCATTTGAGCAATCTGTAAAAAGTCTTACATAGACGACGACAATTCAAATAAACTGTATTACATTTTCACGGTGTTACATTTTGCACCAACTGACCTAAGACGTTGTTTTTTAAGGTCTGACAGCTCATTCAGCGTCTTACACACTTCTATGCAACTATTATCACATGTTGGGTGTTTGTGAGATTAAAGGCACTTCAACGCAACATGGGATGTTTGCATGTGAATGGAAGCCATACAGGGACTGTCACATCACTTATCTTTTGTGTGAAACTGTAGAGTTCCTCTTGTCAGCTGCAAATAAGCCCATTGTATCCTGCTGATAAAAGGCAATCAAACAAAGTATATAATTGTGAAGTCAAGCATTAATTGCCTGCATAACTACCGCCTAATGCCAGAATAATTAAGAATGTCTCTTACTGGGGACTGGCAATGCAATTATCACCTTGATAGCGGCACCATACAAAGACATTCAAAGGAGGGAGACAGAAAACGAGGGAGAAGCAAATAACTAAAAGGGAAGAGGATAAGACAATTAGAACATGGCTGAGAGGGGAATGAAGCAAGCCTCAGGGCTTTTTCCAGCAAGGTTGCCATGCCTACACTTAATTTGCATCCGTATAATGTCAAAAAATTAGAGCAGTACAATATACTGAATTGTTAAGACCATTGGAAAATCTAATTTGCAGAATTTCGTGGCGTAATGTTTCAGGTTTCTGATCAAGCTCCTGATATTCAGGGAGAGTGGAAGGAACATTTTTATCACAGATTAAAAAGAGACGCAAGAAGAAAAACGATTGTTATCACAATATTAAACAATAATATTGGAATGTGCAGTGTTGTCCTATTATCAAGCAGTTTGTAATGCTACTAGATAAGCAATGTATAAAACCTGTGCAGACCTTACATAATAATCATGTGGTTAATATTGGCAGAAATCTGCTGTTTCTGCCCTGAGCAGTCGCTGATTTAATGCCAACTCCGACAAATATTCAGACTAAGCAGGTGTCAAAGAATGCCATGCTTCATTTGCCTTCACTTTAGACATCCCCTTTAACCTTCATCACTCTGACACGCGGCATTGCAATGACAGCCAAAGTGCCTGAAGCTGTGGCATAATCTGATTTGCAGAAAGTCCCATTTTTAACTGTTACATTACAGATACCGCAGTTTGTAATGCAAAGTGCAATGCACACAATAGTGGACAAAGTCATCTTGGAAAAGAGGCCAATGTTCAATTCTCTTTTTGCATTATTAAATGTGCAGATCAGATGAAATATTCAACAGATGATATGCCGCTTTAATATTCATAGAAATGAACTTTATATCAGAGAACACATTTTTATGGGAAGTAGACCGGGGGCCACTGATTAAATTTCATTGTTTGATCACTATGCAAGGACATTATTGGCCAGCCGCTGCCTGGCTTTTAGCAAACATTTAGGGAATGTCTCCGAGGCCGGGTCTGCAGCAGGGCACGCCACAAGTTTATGATACCAAGATCTGCTTCAGAAATGGAAATGGTAATATCATAATTCAGCTCCTCCAACATTTTACATGAATACAAAAGTGTGTAACAAATATATAACAGTATATCTAAAAAATCCCTGATTAATATTAATGTATTTACAGGCAGACATCACCTAAGGCAATTATGATTCTGTAAATATGAATAAATCAGATAGGTCCCTGTAGTGCAGTTTCTATACTTATGCATGCTAAACCTGCTCCTGTGTTGTTTCGCTTTACTTTGTTGTTTTGTGTTTACTTAAGAGTGTTAAAGAGTTAATGAAGTTTAAACAAGAAACAAACACAAGTTCCATCATGTAACTATCTGGAGAGACCCTTCAAACAGAGGTAGTGATGAGATGCAGATCCGAGTAACTGTTAACCTGAAGATTTTTTAATATTTCGTAGAAAATCAGTTTTTGATATTGACAACTTCAGGAGGAACTGGCTGCAGGAGCTTATTTCATGGACTCTAATCTTTAGTTCATTCAGTAATTTTTCAATGAGATTTAAACCCCTGATTGACCAGGCGGTTCTGGCAGCTTTGTTTTCTTGTTGTCATCTGAATACATCCAAATACGTTCATTAAAGTTTGGTCTCATCTGACCAGACTGTATTCTCCCAGCATTTTACTGGATTTACTAAATGCCCTGCAGCAACATTTAGATGAGCTTCAACATGATTTTTCTTCAGCAGTGGAGACTTGTACAGTAAATGGGCGGAAAGGCCGTTGAGTTAAAGTTCAGTCTGATTGTTTTTCTGGAAAAACTCAACCTTTTGATTCACTTCCAGATCTTTTTATGCTTTTGTCATAAATCTAAGTGAGTTTAGGCCTGTAGAGATAAACAATAAATCAATTAATCACACAATTAATGAAAATTATTGACCTCATTCCAATTTATCGGCTTTATCGTTTCTTCCTGCCTTTTTCTCTTTCTATTTATGATGCTGGATGAAAAAAGGCTCAACTCCGGTGCTCTTCACTGACCCCTCATTTCCTTAGTGTAATGCCCAGCTCACACTACAAGATTAGATCACACACTAGCCGACAAAAATCGTAGTTATAGCAGGTTCGATCTTGCAGTGTGTTGTCCAGCCACATGGCAAGCGCAACACACCACACATGAACCGATCACTGACATTCAGATTTCAGACAGAAAATCCAAAAAACGGCGACCGAAACTCGAAATAGTTCCCTTTTTTCAAGCAACAAAATGCGCATCTCCCTCCATTGTTTACATTTCTGTCACTGCTGATAATGTTGCATAGAAACGGTGGTCACTCCCCAAGACGTGTAGAGGAAATAAAATGATATTACAAAAGAAAATAGTGACGCACAGTAACACAAAGTGATTTCGATAAGTAACTGTAGTCTGACTACTGGATTTGAAAAAGCAACTCGTTAAATTACTCGTTACTGAAAAAAGTGGTCAGTAACGCGTTAGTGACATCACTGGTCGTAACACTTCAGGATGATCGGTTCGCAAGCGACAAGTTTAGAAAGTGAACATTCTAAGATTGTCGTGAGTTGCACCTGTTTGTGGCTGATCTAGGATGTTTCTCTCCCACTAGAACCGAATTGGGCCCTTTGGGTCAGACGTTTAGAAAAGGATGTGTAACCTATACCATAATGTTTTGTCACACTAAAGTTGCAAAGGTCTTGAGAGAGCTCTTTGTTATCATTCATAAGATTCTTTACAGTATGTGTGATATGTTGGTAATGAGAAACTTTTTCATAGGCCATCAGTTTTTTGTAAATTACTGAGGGGGAAGGAAGGCGTACTAAACATTGAATAATTTCAGTTTTTCAGCTTCTTTTCTTCACGTGTTCAAAGCTTAAGCTTAGTGCAGATGTTTTTTTTTTTTTATTATTTTATAGTTTTGTTTTGTATTTCTTTGAATGGCTTGATTGCTTTAATGTCAACAGTACAATTAAAAATATATTTTAGGATGTCTTTAATGCTTATTTTCCCTCCTGTATATCGTCTGTTAACACATCTGAATAGTTTCACATTCTTCCTGATCAAAGAAGCAGGATGTGAGTTCATGGTGTGATTCTTAATCAGGTGGCATTATCCAGGGTCACAGAGACTGCCAGAGTTCATGTCTGCTTTGAAGGGATGTGAAACTCTACTCACAGTTTTCCAAGAGTTAATTGGATTATGTCTCAAAGAGAAACCGTCTTTGACCATCGGTTGTGGCCTGGACTGCAGCTTAAAATGCTGCAGAAACCGAGGCGGACGCAGCACAGCTCAGATGAAGTAAGTTGAGGCCAGGTGTCGTGCTGATTGCAGGAAAAGTGAGACCTTGGCTAATATGTGTCTAATTCCCAACTCACCGTGCCTCAACCACTCATTTACTTTTCAGCCACAGACTCCTCTGATCTTTCCACTCCCCTTTTAACTTCCTTTCTCTTAAGCAAAGGTAACCCGAGCTGCCTTCCCTTGACCCCTCTCTTCCATGCAGAGCTAATCAGGCCCACCTGCAGCTCCCCAGTGTTCTGTTAGCTTCAGGCTCAGCTAGCAACAGCTGATCCTAAAGAGAACCCCAAGGGGCAAGCACTGGGGGCCAGCCACCCAATGCACTCAGACTGAAAATTAGGCAGGGAGATTTTTCTACCGATGGTTCACTGAACCCTCAGCAGAATCACCAAGGAGCCGTATGTAGGGAAAGAGACGGTGCTGCATGTGTGTGCATGGAAATAAACTGGTCTTTGTTCAATTGAGATTTCATTGTGAAAAAGCATTATGAAGCCCTCGTTCACTTAAAAAATTACATCTGTACACAATCCTGCAAATGATGTCATTAAATATGAAAAGTTTCAACTCCATCAGAAGTTGCTGGCAGATCTGAAAAGACAAGTGACAGTGAACATGGATCAGGACTCCAGGAAGTTATTGTTCCAGTTGTACAGTTTAAAGGCAAAGTTACCAAATACTGAGGAAATGAATGTAATCTTCTGGTTTTCAAGACATTAAAAAATAAACCCTTGACATATTCTTTCTCTCATTATTGTGGCATTTAGCAGGTAGAAATAATTTTGGTGTCTCTGACCTAAAACAAGAGAAATTTGGTTTGATTTAACTTCACTCAGAAAGAAAAAAGATGCATGTGTCTTCTCACAAGGAGTACGCAAGCTTCTGCTTTCAACTGTAGCACAGACTTCTTTAATAATTTGTCAGAATAGCAACAAATATTTTTTGCTCAATAACTTGCAGCATTAAATCGTTTCATTATAGCCAAAGGCCAGCTGAAATGAAAACATCAGCATGCAGATTCAGTCCATTATGTGGTGCTAAACATTGATATATGGTTTAATATTTCTATGCATAACAATGGCAAGATATTATTACCTTGAAAGAGGGCAAATAATGTGTGGTGACATGTGAATGATTATATAAACGAGAATAGTGAATAAATACAGCCTTGAGTACGAGCCACAGAGAAAATGTGTAAACTAACCAGGATCTGCAGGATCTTTGTGTTGATCCTTCTCTTTTCTTATCTCCCACTTGCTCCACCTCTCTTCTTTTCTCTTTGTTTTTCCATTTCTTTTCCATCTCCATATACATAAACACAAAGCTATTTCCAATAAAATTTTATGTAGCATTTCAGCAAACGCCATAATGCTCCACTGGTGAAAGTAAATCTGTTGTGCTTCTTCTTGGCACTCAGGAAACAAATCTGGTTACAACACTGCCAGAAAACATTAAAATAAGAAATACCTGCAGGATGACATACATGAGTATCAACAAAATTACAGTTGTAGATGCAAAAACAAACCTCAGTTCAGGAAAGTGAATGAGGGTTGTTTGATTTTTTTGCGTAACTGCAAAAATGAAATCATCCTGTTGGCAAAGAAACACTTTTTATATGTGTAAGGCTTGAGAAGTTTGGGTGATTGGTAAAGCTACTGTCTTCATGCCTAACCTCACACATGGGATGAAGAGCCTCCTGCACAGAAATCTGTTGTAAGCTGGTGCAGAACTTGAAATGAAACTCAGATTGTTGCTGAAAGTTTCAAAAGACGGGGTGTCAGTCGGCCGTGTCTTGGGGCAGCTTGTTACTGAATCTGCAAGGGGAAAACGTTTCTGTTGGACTAAGAATCAGAAAGTGTTCTGTTGTAACAAACGCATGGAGAAAAAAACTTGAAAGCCTCCGACCAAACACCAACTGGGATGAAAGGCAGCAGATAGTGAACATACTGGTATCCACAGCAATTAGAGGAGGAGATTAGTGGGGGTCTCCGCCTGTCCCCTACTCACGCCTGATCCCACACCTGTTTCTCCTTCCGATCCAAACTGAACCGGGAGAGAGGGGAATGAAAAGCAGGGCTGCTTTTTGTGCCGTGCCATTGCTTTCCCAACATCATCTAATGAGATTAGATGACTCACTAACGAGCTCTGCGGTGGGGAAAGTCAACTGTGACGTGAAGGTCAGAAGTTTCATCACTCCAATGTGTTGTTGGACCCAGCAGTGAGTCACTGATAAAGAAATGGTTTAAAAGGAGCCAAAGTGGTACCTTGTTGGCCAATTGAGACCAAACCAGCTTGAGCATAAAGGATTGCATGTAAACAAGAGGCAAACTTCTTGGTTGTGTGTTCACTGTGGAGGGGAGGAGGCGTCACGAGGTCCTGACTGGCCAATCAGAAGGAGACTTAGGACAGTGTGTGACTGTTTCACATTACACACAGTCAACGGCACACACCGTATGCAGACAAACTCATTTTTGAGATTTCACACACACAATAAGGCGATAAAAACTCAATATTTTGAAGATTTAGGAATGCCATCACAGTGAGATAAGAGGTTGTTGTGACTCTGGAAGGAAAGCAGTTCTGAAAGGTCAGACCTGGTGTGTTCTCTGCAGTGTAAAAGTATACACACATAATGATTTATGACATGCATTTTCTGCAGACTCAGATCAAATGTAAGCACATTGTGTTAGTTCTCTAAGAGGGTGCACAATCTGCTGAGAGAGACCTCAACCTTTTCCAATAATTCCTTCTCTCCGTGCGATCTTTACCCGATGCCCCTTTGGGAGGCAGGGATGGAGCTTTTTTTGCTGGCACTTTAAATAATGTGCTGACATGAAGTCATGCATGTTTAACAAGAAGGCTGTAAAATAATGAGTTATATTTGCTTTTAAGATCAAGTATTAATCTCCTGCATCCTTTTTTGCCCGTTTTCTCTCCCATGTCTTCTAACACAGGTGAAATCCAACTGATTTCCCTTCCAACAAAACAAATTGATGCTGAGAGTAATTTTATTAGCAACAGAGAAAAGCTGCAATGATATGGAGGCATTTCTTCATATGTCAGCATTTCTTTTCATTTTATTTATTTTACTCTAAAGGACTTCGTATTAGCCGTAATACTCAGTTAACCGGTGATAAAATTAATTTCACTTCAGCAATATCAGGCAGATAATCAACATGCAATCTGCTTAAGTGCACAAAACTATCCTTTTTTGTTAGCGCTGCATATTTGCAGAAGAAATATTGCGTGTCAGGGAATATTAGCACATAGAGGAAGACCTGAGAGCGCCTTGTCACCACTATCTCCTGTAATCTGTTTAATACTGTTTATGTCCATCCAAATTGAAGATGTGGTATGAAATGACGGATGTCGGTCTCATAACTCAGTCATAACAGTCTGAACCCTAAAGGGAACTTCGATGGATGTTCGAGTCCATGATTACTCTGCATGAATAGTGGATCCATTCACCCCTCACCTTTAAAAGCCTCGAAGGAAAGCGGCGTCCTGATGCAAACCCTCTATCAAGCCCTAACCATCCTTCAGAGAAAACAATAAAGATCAATTGTGCACAAGTGTGTAGGGGTGTGTGTGTGTGTGTGTTAAGCCAGCTCCTGTGCAAGGATGATCTCACTGACCCACATGCTGAAGGAGAAAGAAAAAGAGAGCGCTTGAGGTGATGACACCTCCACTCACTTAGGGAACTTTGACTTATGAGGTACACTGCATTTAGCCAAGCTAATGCAAGTGAGGGTGGTGCCATTAACCTCAGGAAGAGAGGCAGGTCCAGGCAGTATGATGCATTCAGATTGGCACAGGACAATATTTCACCATGACAGGCATTACCGATGAATAATTAAGTGTTTAATATAATGATCTTGAACGAGAGAAAGAGAGAGTAAAGAAAGAGAGAAATAAAGAGGAAGGAGAAAATGGTAATTCCACAATTCATTGCCCTTAAAACCTATCTGGCATTATTACCCGGCAGCGTTGCATGGGGCAGAGCGCCTTTGTTGAAACAAATAGGTTTTTGATGGCTCTGCCAGAGAAGTAACGGTTATTAGGTTTGAGAACTCTTTCATGATGGAAGTGGTATCCTGCCGAGCGGAGATCATGAAATTTTAAGTGGGGAATTTACAGCAGAGAGAGTGCAGGACGGTGAGGCCGTCTGGGCCATGCCCGGGGACGCATGTGTTTTGGTGAAGCTTAATGCTAGCTAATGTCGCCGCAAATAAATAGTTAACAAGCCCGAGATAGTTGGGCTTGTTGGAACTGCTGCCTGGCACGCGTCGTTTTCTTCTGCTGATGTAATTTCTTTTACTAAAATAATGTGGGTTTTGAAACGAGGTGGCGAGTCAGATGGGAGATGATGCTGAATTCTGCTTTAACAAAACCGTGTCAATTAGCAAAGCCTGGGAGAGGCGCTACCAGACTCCAGTAACAGGAAGCCAAAAAAGGAGGCTGAGCTGAAGAGAACTATTAACGGGGAAATGGAAGAATACATGATGCATGTTTTTTACAAAAAAACTCTGACCAGTTTTGTTGCTGAAGAAAAAAAGGAGTAAATTTTGTAATAAAATTCAAGAAATTTAAATACGTCTCGACAGTTCTGGGCACACTCCCGCTAATCTGCTAACAGACGAGCTAAGTTTTTTTGTTTAGTGCTAACTTTGAAAACATTTAGCTGACTTAGCTTCCCCTAAGTAAATTTTTTCACTTTTTACGATAATTTTCTTGGCCGTTTTGTTAACTTTCAGTTGAATAAAATATGTTATTGTCAGGATCTGTGTTTTTCTGTGTTTATTTTCGAGTTTTCTGTGTATTTATTTCGAGTTCTGTGTCTCTGTGCTCTCTGTGTTGTCCTGTCTCCCCTTGATTGTTCCCATGTGTGTCTCGTTCCCTGATTACCCCTCGTGTATTTAGTGTCACCT